>NQII01005338.1:44264-164255 GCA_002778355.1 Clitarchus hookeri
TATATATATGAAATAATTCGCGATTTTCTGAAATTGCTTTATCGATATTTACGAGCTTTCCGACACACGTATCCATAATCTTCTTGCTATGCATCACATCATCAGTTTCTGCAGCAGCCAGTTTGGACATCAATACACTTTGTAGGTCCTTCAATTCTTCTCGTCTCTGCGCGTTCGGTAAATTGATGAGGTCGATTATCCGCACCTCCATGGTCGCTATGCATTTATCGACCACCACCAAATCTTCAACCACTTCATTTTTCACACTTTCCAATTTTTGACCAATAAGTGACAAGGCTTCTATGAGGGCAGTGGTGAAGCGATTTTGCCCACATTCAAGGTCATTATGACGACCGATGCTGCTAAATTTAGAAATGCTTACATGACTCATGGTTGCATTCGTAGTTAAACTGATCGAACCCGTGCCTGTACCTAACTTTATAGAGCGAGCAGTCCTTTACGATTACCAATATACCAAACTTGTCTTTCCAGCACAAAGAACACATACCTTTGAATTCTGCAAATTTCGTGTCTGTATTTACGTGATCGTCGTAAACATGGCATAAATTAGTGTCGTCCATGAGGAAAAATACGAGGAAATTCACATTGTCGCGAAGCAGTTGTTTGGGTACACAGAAATATGTTTGACTGAGGTACACTCAGTCCGCGTTCCCGTGCAGTCCCATGCCAAAGTATTCTTGAATTCAAGTTTGTTTTACGTAGGCAATGTCATTGAAAACAAATATCGAGTTTGGAAGAGCTTCGTTCGGAGCCACAGTCTTCTCGTTTTCGCTGCAGAGGAAATAACCCATGCCATCCACGGCCTGCAATACTCGTGCCAATCGCTGGTATTTCGGTTAATGGAGCGATTTTGAATAAATGTACATGTTCTCGAACCGAAGGCAGTTCGGTTCTTCCGGCAGGCTCAGCTCAGTATGACGTATGTTTTACTCTCACCCGGACGGCCCACAAATCAGACCTCGCTCGCTATTAGGCAACAAAGCACCATGGCGTGATTTGTGCTGGGTTTCGGTATCTTCCCCAGTGATATGCACAAGGAGACTAATGTCCAGCTCGATTACCTCCACTATACTGAAACAAAACTCTATAAATGAACCTTATTTATAGTTTGCTCGCTCAGTTTAATTCAATGCGCCGTAAGGTAAAGATGGTGAAATTCGGCTATGGGATTGTCGATTAACTAATCAATAATCTCTATTTCGAACTTTACATTCCACGATACAGGTTCTGCAGGCCAGGAACAAAACTAACTGAAAGGCTGTCAAGAAAAAATACGGGCATAAACACCCTGGACGAAGTATGCAAGCAGCACATTACCTATTCCCAGTACAAGGATGTGCAAGCTAGGCACCAGGCAGACAAAATACTTGCACAGAAGGCCGACATAATAGAAAAATTGGCAGCCGCCGGGCTAGGAGGAAAAGTAGCCGCCTGGGGCATATCCAGTATCATGAAAGCCAAGATTAAACTAGGCATGGGTCTATGTACAAGCAAAAGGCAATCGGCACCCTCGAATGACCAAGAGGAAAGGAAAGGACAAGGTAGGAGGGTTCCTGCCCGCACTGATACCTGCAATAGGTCAGCGAAATTGATTATGTATTTTTATAATTTCCATTATTATTGAAGTTCGTCAACTTTGATGATTATGGCCTTTTCACACAATCAATTTTTCTTCAAATACTTTTAAAAAATTTGAATTCAGTTGATTGATAGCTATGTGATGTCATGGAATCGTCATAATTTCGACCATTTTCTCTTTCAATTTCTTGAATGTCTCATTTTTCTTCAAGATTTTTGTTTCGAGCATGTAACGGGCTGTTGTGAGCTCAGTAGCAGGTAACAGCCACTGAGAATTTGCAGTGACAGGTTTCAGAAAGTTTGGTTCAGTGGAATTAAGATGATAAGGGTGCCAGCATGGTTGAGCAGTGAGGCTCTTCTATAGGGGCGGGCTGTTCGCCTGCGTGGCTGCTACTGGATTCACCCTGAGCCGACGATGATGTATTGTTGCAGGATTATTCCTGTATGCCTGGCTGATGAGGATGTAGACCCCCTCATACTCTGCTAATTTCCGGGTAAGTTCTTATGGCCATGTCACACGCCTATTGAACGTACGTGCCCAACAATCTCATCACAGGGGGTGCAGTAGTTGAGTGAGGAGAAGACCCAAATTTACGTGGCTGTGAAGCGGCCGGCAGTGAAATAAAACACCATTTGAAGAACAGGTTATTTTACTAACTGCAGGAACCCTCCGTGGAGGCACTTACAAATTGCCCAATAGCTTGGCACGTTGGCAACCTATGTGGTACAAAAATTGTGGGTTACTGATAAAACTAATTATGTAGTTAATACAATCCCTGCGCTTTTGAGCGGATGGGACATGGGGGTGGTGCTGCCTCTGAGTGGAAAAAGATTTAATTAATGTTCCATTATTATGATGACTATTGTAGCTAAATAATTATGGCCCAGAGGCACATGTTGTATTACCACCCCCAGCAAGCCCTATAAACCAACTTAAGTAAATGGTGGAGCCCCACCAAGAGCCCAGCCCAAAAGTGTGTGAGAGACTCAAGAAAATACCTAGCATTAATAATAAAAGGAACAACTACACTTACATATCAATACATAACCCTTAATTACTCAACATATGAACACTTACTAATTAATTTAAATAAACAAATTGCAGGAAAAATAAATCATTGGCATTACATTTATTGTGCAACATACTTTGGAAATGTTTCGGATATNTATATATCTATATATATATATATATATATATATATCTCTTTCTCTCTTTCTCTCTTTCTCTTTTTCTCTCTTTCCCTCTTTCTCTCTTGCTTGATCCATTTAGTTTGTAACATAACTAACTCTGAGTAAAAGAGATTATTAAAAATAATTAATTCCTCAAACTTTTATACTGCAGGGTGGCATTGGGTAACTCGAGCTGAGTGAGTCCACTTTCACACCAGGAGGAGTGTGGATAGCCATGCCTGAATAGCTATAAAACAGTAAAAGCTTAGTTTTCAGACTCTTTTGATAGGAATGGCAAGTGGTTGCACACTTGTAAAAACGGGTTTAGCTTGGTGCCACACTCGCACTGCTCGCACATTCACACACAGGGATGTAACACGTGTAGAGGGGGTGCATGAAGTGGGTTGCTAGAACTCTGGTGCCGTTGTGGTCCTCTTACTGCAGTCATTTCTCTTGTGACAATTTTATGGTGGAGAGGGTAGGGGATTATTTGGTGGTAGTGGACGGCCTGAAATATGACACCCTCAAATCTTGCTTCTTGAGGACATAAATCATTAATGTGGGATGGTCACCTGACTCCAGGAGTACCTCGGATATCGTGCAGATAGGGTGCACCCCTCGCGCACAGTGCCGAGTTAGGAGTTGTGGATGTGAAATGGCAATGTTCGGGCCGATTGCCCCAGTAGAGAGGACATCACAGTTGCACAAATGTAGTGGGATAAACAGGCTTAGGGAGAGAGACGTGACATGCGTAAAATGTTCTGTATTTTCTTGAATCCAATATTTCAGTCTTTTACCATAGCTTTTCGGACAGTATTTAGAGATTTAATATCGTAATAATAGATTTGAGTGCATGCACAAAAAGTTTTTATGTAATATGGATGTCGATTTTTTAAAATAAAATATACAATAAAATGAAGAAAATTTGTTGGGGATAAATCATTCATTTTCGTGGTGTGCATAAGTTGTAAATAAATATAAAATTTTAGTTTTGGTATTTTTAAACTAGTTTTATAAAAAAAGGTTGTGATAATTTTCCATGTGGATACTTGAAAGCTTATTAAATACAGTTCATTGAAAGGCAAATTGAGTGATTTCTTTAGTTCTATAAATTCAATTTAAGTAGTTGCATTCAATAAATATTTGATCATGTGAAAGGGCCTTGATGTGAACCACATTGCCCACGAGCTCCTTGTGCCCACTCTGACCGCCGCAGTCACAACTACTATGCCAGATACACCGGGCCGCACCAACCACATCTGGCCAAGAGTACGTAGTGCAGGTCCACAAGAATACAAGTTGCACCTTCTTGCAGACTGGGATTATGTAACTCAAGAGACCACTCTACTCATTTATTACAAGAGGTAACTCTTTTAATAAATAGGTACGCGATTCGAAACAGTGTTTACCCCAATGCCACAGCCATTGGGTGCACTGGTAATTGGTCGCTGCTTCGTAGCAGCTCACACAGCGATCTACGACGTAATGCTCCACCAAGTGGCGTCTAACTGACTTGTATGTCGAAGCTGAAGTGATAAGTGCCCCAAAGTGTCACCAGTAGTGTGCAGTATTTTTACAAACACATTAAACGCAGTCACCACATTCACAGCTACAGTCAGGGGTGTGTTTTATTGTATTAAGAGCAATCAAGCAGGCCATTACACACACCTTTTCCCAGGTGGACTCGTCCATCCCTTCAGGAGACAGCCACCTAACAACACTGTAGCCAGTGAAATTCAGACACGTCACAAGAAGTAAAATGCAAAACTTTTTTGTAATAAACATAGTATTGTATTTAAAATGTATTTATAAAAAAAACATTTATATTTTCACAACGGAAGATTGCCTATAAATACCTCAATCCTTGTAACATGCCATTTAGTGCGATGACAAGCCCTGTCAACTTCGTAACTTCAATCTTAATAAACATTTGTTAGTAAATGGGGGTGTCACCAACGTGCTCATCTAATTTATACAATGTTTCATCATTCGCTGTTTGAATTTTGTTCTCATCACTCGTGACGGAAATCGAGGTCACTCGGCCAGTTCGTCTCAGCACTCGAACCAGACTGGCGCCATTGGTCGCCCACTCTGTGAGCCCCCTCAGTACCATCATATAGGCTGTAATCACTTCACTCCAATATTAACTTAATCAACCAGAACATTTATTTTATTTCTTCTAAGTACTGAGAGGAGAGTAACCCACCCTTTCACCAGAGAACTTAACGCTGTCGCGAATCAACATATTACAATGTTTATTTCATGCCAAGGTCACTGGCAGGCCGTAAGTGCTGGGTCCATTTTCATGTATTACTCACCTGTAAGCAAGCACAGTAAATAAACCGATTTACAAAGTCAAACTTGTGTCGATTAAGTGTAAGTCACTGCACCCTTTGTAGCATCACCCACAATTTCATAGTATATTTCAGGCATATGAGACAGCTTACAGTCTCGTCATAAAGTATAAATAGTGCAACAGTAAGTATGTGACAACATCATTAACAAACTGGCGGAGATATCCAGGGCCACCTGGCCCATCGACCGAACAACCCTCATCAACTCTCCACTGGGTTATGGCGACGGGCAATCCAACACTCGACCAGCCATGGGTAGCGTCGACCACGTCAGCCTTTACTAATTAGTAAATACAACATAACAAATCAATACTGTGTTAGTTTTCTAAACAAAAATGGAACTAATATAAAATAGCAGACATAATTCAGTAATTTACAACATACAGTTTATAGAAAGGAATGTACACAAATGCTCTTTCTTTAAAAGTAATTTACAAAACACTTACCGCTGTTTAACATAAACTGAATGTGTTTAATTTGCACAGAAATATTATTTTCTTTACACTCTTATGCTTGCTATGTTTTTTAGCATGCACTAAATCGAGTCATAGGCTATCAAGGTACCTAAGGTTATTTGGTTTGGGTAATATGTATTCTGTTCCAGAGTAAACTATATGAAAGTTGACTGAAAACTGTGTGCAACGAAAAGGTACCTATGTAAAAAAAAAACTTAGAAGTTTTATTTATTGTATTTTGAATTACTTGCTGTACTTACTAAGATCAGCATAAAGTTTTTTTTTTTTTTTATTTTTTTTTTTTATAAATTGAACATAATATACATTACCTTTGCATTAAAATATTAGTGTACTAAACCACAAATTGAAGTGGGTAATTTTTCATATTAAAATAATTTAAATTAATGATAACAATGATCTTTTAAAAAAGAAAAATTATAATTTATGTGTTTTTAAAATGTGTTCAGTTATTTTTCCAGATTTTAAAACAAACAACAGAAAATTTCAGTATTGTTTTTAATCTCAGGTATGGTTTTAATATAATTTAATTTTTAAAGTAAGTTATATTTACACACTATGCTAATTGTGGAACTGACTTTGTCAAACCTTATTACAATGCTGGCACAAGAAATGTGTTCGTTCTTAGAGAAGAAGAAGTAGGCCTTAGTGAAATTTTCAACTCTTTTGCCTTATTGTGTTTCCAGAAACCTGTTTTATCATTAAAATCATGAATTTTACTGTAACAAATTCACATTCAGAGCACAATAAGGCCACATTTGGGTAAAAATTATTCATTCACAAATTTGAAACAATACTCTCTTAGCTGATTATACAGGTTTTTCGGAAATGAAATTCCCAAACTGCGGGAGGTGATTACCTATGAAAAATAAAGTCGATAATATTAGAGCACCATATACCTAAATTGCAAGCTTATGAAAATTGGGTTTTGAAAACGTATTTTTTCAGAAAACCTTGTACAACACCTACAAATTCCGCAGCAAAAAGGTGACTTATGTTACTGATGTTGCAGAGAGACATGTGCAATGCTGGCCATCCTCCGTCTGTGCACACTGTTCGGATTGAGGAAGTGATACATCAGCACATCAACGACGTGCCCTCCACTAGTACATGCTCCATAGCACACCAAATGGGTGTGTCCTATTCAACTGTGTGGGGCGTACTGTGGGTAAATCGCCACCATCCCTACCACTGGCATAAAGTACAAGACATTCAGCGAAAATACGTTTTCAAAACCCAATATCCACAGGCTCATATCTCCATTAATATTCGGTTTAGGTATATGGTGTCCTGTATATTTTAGACTTTATTTTTCATAAGGAATCACCTCCCGCTGTTTATGCATTTAATTTCCGAACAACCTATATATATAGGAAGGGGCAGCGAAGACTTACTACTTTAAAATGTGTATAAGTTAGGCAATTTATGATTGTAAAATATAAAATATTAAAGTTAGAGGTACAGGGACACCATTTTAATAGCCAGCTTTTCTTCACCAACAGTAGCAGGCTGCAATTATGTAACAGTAATTAACATAAGTACTACGCAAATAATGGAAATTACCTGTGTGGTATGCTGTCTGTGTCTTCTGGTACTCACGCACCCCCAATTGAAAATACCACTTTTCATTACAGTTGTGGCATGCAACGAACTCCTGTGGGACTGGTGCAGCGATGATGCAACACAGGCTTGAACAGTGGAACACGCAGCACTGGATGGCAATCAACATGGAATGCTGGTCAGCTGCACATTATGTGTTCACTTTAGAGACATTTTTTAAACACAGTGAATATGTGTTAGCGACACAGCACACATTTCGTCGTTACTTCAATGTCGGAATACACTGTAAGGTATCCGATCGGCATACCATAAAGACGTGGGTTGACAAGTTTCGGACCACAGCATCTGCGATGGATATAAAATGCATAGGGAGCATGAAACCCATGCGAACATGGGAGAATATTGAACATGTACGAATCGTAATGTTTCGTCGCCCCAAATGTTTGATGTGGAGGCATTCAACCACACTGAACCTGCCAAACAGTGTGTTATGGTCGATTTTGCATTCTTACCTTAATTTCTACCCATACAAAAGCCAGTTGGTGCAGGAATTGTCAGACAGACTTCGTTGCACGCAAATCGTTCTGTGAAACAGTGTTGGGCGTAGTGAACAAGCAACCTGATGTCATCCATCATGTGATCATGTCTAATGAAGAACATTTCGAGTTGTCTGGTTGTGCAAATAAGCAAACATGAGATACTGGTGTGATGAAAACCCACAACTGCATGCCAAACATATTCACAGCCAGAAAGTGATGGTTTGGTGCCAAATATCAGCCTTTGGAATCATAGGACCCCAATTATTTGAGGGTGGAGATGGCCGTTCAGTTACTGTGAACTCAGAGCGATATGTGCGCATGTTGAATGAATTTGCGTTCCCCGATTTACACAGCTGTGACATTAACCTGGAGACAGTTTACTTTCAAAAAGACAGGGTGACAGTGCACACAACGCGTCACTCCTTCAACACTTTACTGACAATGTTTCAACATCGCGTACTGTCTAGATTAGGCGACATTCCTCACTTGTGCATGTTACGGACAATTGTTAATCCCGTCTACACGAGTGTTTCAGGCTTGATGAACAACACCTTGCATGCATTATTTTCAAGAAATAAACAATGTGTGGTGCTATGGTGTTGCAACCAACAGACTACTTTCTAAATGTGTATTCATGTGTCACTGTTGGTGAAGTGAAGTTGGTTACTACTGTAAAATGACGTCCTAGTTTTCTATCATAAGTTGGACAACTTATACACAATTTACAATGGAAAGACTTCGCTGTCCAACCCTGTATTTTTTTCAAACTACCTAAGCCCCTATTAAAAGGATGCAAACATTTTTAAAAAGTAAAAAATAGCCAGACAACTGTGATTTCACGCAAAAATCTGCCATGTTCTGTTTCCCGGAATGTGAGCAATAGCAAGCGTGGAGGGCCACACCCGTGTATCTGAGGAAACCAAAAAGTATTCACTATTCAGGTTAATCTCAGTTAAACATGGATGGAATCAGAACTGCAAAGTGCAAAGCAAACAGGAAATAAAAGTAAGGTGGAAAGAAGCTGTTAATATTGCAAACATAAGAATGCAAACAAGTTGCAAAAATATGTGAACTCAAAAAAATTTGAAAATCGAAAGAAATTAATATATTCATAGGATGCATCTAAACGTTTGAATCGATACGATTATTAGTAAAATTGATACCACTGAATCGATTTAGATTCTAATCAAATCGGAATCAGCCATCCCTACGGTGAAAGATTTGTTGTTGTTGTGAAGTACCGTGATGTCTTATCCATCTGACCCTGAGTTAGAAATTAAAGTAAAGAAAGGTAAGTTTGCACTAAACATTTCTCTACTGCACTCTACATTTGGTGTTAGTGTAGTTTTAAAACAATGTTTGACATTCGTTGCTGGAACATCTTTTATGGCGGCAAATTTCAGTTCTGAAAATTACGAGTGTCTGCTAATATTACCGAACCTGCAATTTTTGATCCGTTATCTTACTTTTCTAACATACGAGATACGCAATAGCAGTTGCACCTACCCCACCATTAATTTATCCAACCTCCGAACCGACACCTCCCTGGAAAAAAGTAATTTTTCGTTTCGGTGACTTTTCCGGAAATCGGGGATAAAATTCTCAAATCATGTAATTATTCTGATTGGGGGCTTTTCCAAAATAAAAAAAGGTAATTATCCAGAGTAGCGGCTTTTCTGTAAAAAGAAAAACCCCGAAAAGTGGTATATTCCCACTCTACTAATTACGCAGAATACGAATATACAAGAGGCATTGACGTCCGACTAATTTCTTAATATGTGCCTACCTAAACTAACAGAACCTAACCCCACGATGAGTGAATCACTATTTTACATTTTTAAACTAACCTAGGATTGTTGGGTTTTAAACTAACCTAGGATTGTAGGGTTTTAAACTAACTTAGGATAGTAGAGTTTTAAACTAACCTCGGATTTTAGGGTTTTAAACTAACCTACGAATTTAATCTAATCTAGGATGTTAGGTATTTAAGGGAACCGTAAAACACCGGAAGAATATGAATTAACTCACCTAGGTAGGCGGCGGGTACAATTCCTCTGTCCTCTGCCAATTCAACTGTTGTACACCTTACCTCACTCGACGAAACAAGTAACACCCGCCACATAGGCGAATATTACGCACAGAAGCACTCGTTCTTTCACTCTCCGTTTTTAAATCTGTCGGATTTGTACGTCACAACTCACTAATGCAACGGCACAACCATACTTTGGAGCATCTCAATTGCCTCAAAAAATTCTGTTACAATGACGTCTTACGACCGTAACGATGATGTCAACGACCCACAGCCAATAAGGTGACTGCACGAATAATGGCATCACCAAAAATCATTGCGTCCGACGTAAACAAAGCGGCGAACTGCTCGTACTTTAACTATTTTATTTAATATGTTCTACTTATTTTAACATTACGCCCTCCTGAATATTAACAACGTAAGCCGTGCAGAACCCATTAATGCTACTTTTGTTGGTTTAGGATGTTCTATTCAGAAAAGTCGCTACTCTGGATAATTACCGGGTTTTAATCTAACCTAGGATTTTATGACAAACGTCCAGGTAACACCCACCACATAGACGACTGTCACACACAGAAGCACTCGTACTTGCACCCTCCATTATTAAATCACAAGCCTTTGTACAGTTGGATTTGGACGTCACAACTCACGCGCGCAGTAACACTCCGCTCGCCACGAACCGCACTGTATTGCATCTAAACTGCAACTAACCTATGGTGTAAACAATGGTTCTATTTTTGCCAAGCTGTCAGAAAGTGGCCTTCTTATATGAGATATACTATAACATGATGCTTGTTGTGGAAGCCATCCCCCTCATTTCGTGAATTTTTTTACAACCACTGATGGTAATTATCCAGAGTATCCGCTTTTCTGTAAAAAAAAAAAAAAAACCAAAAAGTGGTATATTTCCACTTAACTAATTACGCAGAACACGAATATACTAGGTTCATTAACGTCCGACTAATTTCATACATAATATGAGCTAACTGAACCTAACCCCACGATGGGTGAATCACTATTTTACATTTTTAAACTAACATAGGGTTGTAAACTAACCTAGGATAGTAGGGTTTTAAACTAACCTAGGATAGTACGGTTTTAAACTAACCTCGGATTTTAGGGTTTTAAACTAATATACAAATTTAGTCAAATCTAGGATGTTAGGTATTTAAAGGATTCGTAAAACACAAGGAAGGAATTAACTCACCTAGGTAGGCGGCGGGTACAATTCCTCTGTCCACGACCCATTCAACTGTCATGCATCTGACCTCAATCCACAAAACACCACTATCTACTAAAAAATCCAAGTAACACCTGCCACAGAGGCAAATATTACGCACAGAAGCACTCGTTCTTGCACTCCTAGTTTTTAAAACGGTCGAATTCGGACGTCACAAATCGCATCTGCAACAACACACACCCACACTGTATCGCATCTGAACGGCCCCAAAGCAAACTAATTTTTTTTCTTGATAGGGTATGCAAGGAGTTTTATAATAAAGTTATTTTTAGATTTTTTTGCCCTGAAAAACTAATGTTTTAAAAATGTCTAACTTTCAGAAATTTTCTTTACGGTGAAGGACTAAGAGTAACAAGCTGATTTTCTACCACAAAAGTTACCCATGGAAGAGTACCCAAGGAAAAAATATTAAGTTTTCACTAGCAGTCCTTCACTTAATTTTTAATGCCTAAATTTGTGGAAAATTGAGGTTCGTTTGGCCAGATTTAGACATGTATAACATTACAAAGACTCCAACAATCTCAGAATTTAAAATGTAGTGTAAAAAACTACACGCAATAAACTTTCTAAGGACGCCGTATAGAACTATGTACAAGGGTAATCCCACAAATGTCTCCTATTTTTTTATAAATAACATTTACTGTCTACATTATTTACATCATTGTAAAGGTTGAACATATGTCTCCTATTTTTTCATACTCGTACAAAGAACAGTTTGTGCTGCTATTGGCCACATTGTTTTGATGTGTGCTTCCCGCCCTCTCAAATGAGCATGCGCGCGCCTAGCTGGGGCGCTCAGTCTTGGCTTGGCAGCCGTTGAGAATGGAGTTACCGTTGGACGTTACCGCCAAGTGCGAAGTTCGCACAGTTATTCAGTTTTAACACAAAAGGCGTTGAACCGATTGAAATTCATTGCCAATTGAAGGAAGTGTATGGCGAGTCGTGCATGGATGTCAAATCGTTCGCAAGTGGTGTAGAGAGTTTACAGCCGGTCGTACTGAAATTCACGACGAAGAAAGGAGCGGGAGATAGTCAATTTCCGACGAGACAGTTGCAATGGTTGAAAAAACTATGCGTAAAGATTGGCGGAACACTCTGGATGATCTCTCCATTTTGGTTCCTGCGGTTTCCCAAATCACCGTTCATTGGATTTTAACGGAAAAGTTGCAATATCAGAAGGTGTGCGCAAGATGGGTACCACGAATGCTGACGGAAGACCGCAAGCGGCAATGTATTGATTCTTCCCGTGAATTTCTTTGCCGTTTTGCAGACGAAAAGGACAACTTTTTGGACTCGATAGTCACGGGTGACGAAACCTGGACGTTTCACTTTACACCTGAGACCAAACAACAATCACGCGAGTGGCGGCATCCCTCTTCACCCAAGCGGCGAAAATTCAAACAAGCACAGTCTGCCGGTAAAGTCATGACAACTGTGTTTTGGGATCGAAAGGGGGTATTGTTGGTCGACTTTATGCCTCCTGGGATCACAATAAACGCTGTGAAACACTAAGAAAACCGGAGAAGAGGAATGTTGAGCAAGGATGTGATCATTTTCCATGACAATGCTCGCCCACACGTCGCCCGTCTAACAGTCGCTCTCCTGCAAGAGTTTCAATGGAACATCATCACCCACCCACCATATAGTCCGGACTTGGCACCCAGTGACTACCACCTGTTCCCTAAGTTGAATGAACATTTGGCCAGAAGGCGATTCAGCTCTGTCGATGAGGTGAAAAATTAAGTTCAATGCTTCCTTAACAACATGGCGGCGAGCTGGTATGACATGGGCATACAAAAACTGTTACAGCGTATACAAAAATGCATCGACCGAAATGGTGATTATGTAGAAAAATAGATAAATGTTCAACCTTTACAATGATGTAAATATTGTAGACAATAAACGTTTTTCTTATGTATAAAAAAATAGGAGACCTTATTTTTGGGATTACCTTCGTAGCTTTTAGAGAAAAAAAGTTATGGCCAATTCAAAAATGCCCCAAAACTGTGATTTTACACTATCCTTGCAACAAGTAATTGCCTATATCTCAAAAGATTTTTTTCTAAAAATCAAAAAAAATTTGGGTTTGTTGCTCAACAAGAGTGACAAAGCACTACCCAAGTTTCGGTAAAATTAAAAATGGTGAGGCAAAAAAATTAATTAAATTTTGTTGATTTCACATGGAATGACCCGGATGCAAGAATGCTTTGCACTCTATATCTACAAAAATACATCTGGCTTGCCTTGAAACACTGTTTTGGGGATTTACTCCCCTGCTGGCACTGGGACTCTGGCTCATGCATAATGTTTGGCTATGCTTGAGCAGTATGTTTCAGTGTGAGGGCGCTACACTTTAATATAATTTATACAGAAATCACAGTCAAAACTACAACCTATCATGCATGAAGCTAAGTTTAATTTGGTTAGTGTTCTGCATTTGACACGGATAGGCGGCAGCAGTACGTTGACGTGTGACGAGTACATAGGATAGGAATTGCTCTGTATTCACACCCTGGGAGGAATACCCCTGGGGATGTCCCGACGTATAAGGGCACGCGGGGAAGAACCGAATTCGAGTGAAAGAGGGAAAGTCCCGAGAAATAGCTGATGATAAGCCCTCGGCGAAAGAATCAGGGGAGCCCCCGTCGAGGATTAATGCAAACACAGCTCACAGGAATCCCCGAGACGCTTACTGCTCCCTCCCTCCGCCCTAGGTTGGAGAACCCAAGCAGCTGACGAGACACGAAATCCTACACAAAAAACGCGCGAGGTACACAGGGAATTTCCCGATTTCTCTCTCGAGAAACTGCTGACAGCTAACTTCCATATAGCGGGAGACGGGTTAAATTCACAAGACAGCCAAGGCAGAGAATCAGTTGTTCACTGTCGGTCGATCAGCGTGAAGCAGAGAGAACAGGGACGCGAGCCGGACTGTTGTGTACGTCGATGCAGGACAAGGAGACGCGCTCTCCAACAAGGAATGCCAGCCGAGGTCGCAGAGAAAGCACAAGTTCCGGGAAACCAATCCCGGAGAGTTCCGAGAGAATCAGTCAAAGCCACAGGAAGAAGCCAGCTGAGTGCAGCACGCCAACGAGAGCCAGTCCGAGGGCCTGAAATAGGGCCACCCAACTCACCAGGCCTCACTGCCAACGAAGACAACTCACCAAAAGCCGCAGTCACAGATAAGTAGAGAAACATCTCCCTTCAACAACCTTCCCCGATGCATAGTATTCAGCCCACCAGCCCTTCAGGCCTACGACTTGCAGGGGGGCTCAGTCTCTCCAGTGTGTGTAAATACCAATATGACCTTCAGACCAATAAAATACTGATGTGTTAAATAACTGAGAATACGAGTATTTTTTACCCCTAACACAACCACCACAGGTGCCCTTAGTTTGCACCAAAGTAATTTAACAGAATAAATTACTAGCCACCAACCTGTATAACTCAGGTGGCCTAGTAGCGACAACGTAAGCCCTTCAATGCAATACTACACAGTACAGTTCACTACACTTACTTTCCATGCATGAATTACCTTACTCGCATGTGTAAGTAGCGAAAATAGCTCCTTAATGATTTATTGCTAGTAACTCATGTATAGGACACGTTAACGTTTATTCAATTTGTCGAAACTCCACACTCACTCATATTTCTGCACAAAAATTATATTTTAACACTTTACATGCATATAATTGCAATGAAACTCATATTTTTGCACAATACTTTGTCGCTACTAGGCCATCTGAGTTATACAGGATGATGGCTGGTAGGTTACTTAGTTAATTTACTTTGGTGCAGACTAAGGGCACCTGTGGTTGTTGCGTTAGGGGTAAACAAATACTCGTATTCTCCGTTATTTAACACACCAGTATTTTATTTGTCTGAAGGTAACAGCGGTATTTACACACACTGGCGAGACTGAGCCCCCCCTACAAGTCGTAGGCCTGAAGGGCTGGTGGGCGGTATGCTATGCGTCGGGGAAGGTTGTTTGAAGGGAGACGTTTCTACTTATCTGTGACTGCGGCTTTTGATGAGTTGTCTTCGTTGGTAGCTGAGGCCTGGTAAGTGGGGTGGCCCTTTTTCAAGCGCTCGGACTGGCTCTCATTGGCGTGCTGTACTCAGCTGGCTTCTTCCTTCGGCTTTGACTGACTCTCTCGGAAGTCCGGGATGGTTTCCCGGGGACTTGGAGTGTGTCTACGACCTCGGCTGGCAATTTCCGTCAGAGAGCGCGTCTCCTCATCTGCGTCAACGTCCGCAACGGTCCGGCTCGCGTCCCCTCCTTCTCTGCCTCGCGCTGAGCGGCCGACGGTGAACAACTGACTCCTGCCTCGGCTGCCTCGTGAATTTAACTCGTCTTCTGCTATTTTCAAGTTAGCTGTCAGCAGTTTCTAGAGAGAGAAATCTGGAAATCCCCTGTGTACCTCGCGCGTTTTTGTGCAGGATTTCGTGTCTCGTCAGCTGCTAGTGTGCTCCAACTAGGGCGGAGGGAGGGTGCGGTTACTGTGGCTGGGATTCCTCGGAGCTGGGTCTTCACTAATTGTCGTCGGGGGGGTCCCCTGATTCCTTCGTCGAGGGCCGCATATCAGCTATTTCTCGGGCGTTGCACGGGGTTCTTCCCCAAGCAATCTGGTCGGGACTAACCCTGTTTCTCTCGATTTCGGTTCTTCCCCGCTTGTCCTTACGCTTCGGGACTGTCCCAAGGGTGTTTCCCCGGAAGTTTCCTTGTCAGCTGCCTGCCCTTGCTAACTATAGCAGGGTGTGGAAACAGCGCAATGCATATCACATGTACCGCCACGCGTCACTTTTAATATAACATGTCAAATGGGAAGAATCGCAACGAAACACGCTTAATAGCACTTGTAAATCACAAGCCTTCACACGGTCAAATTCACACACTACGCTGAAATTGGCACACTCCCAGCATACAACCATCACATGAAATGGGTACGTACCAAAATCGATGCACATTTGTTTCCTATCTCTGTGCATGGTTGTTCAACAAATGTATCATAGCGATACATGTCAACTGCTTGTAAGCAATACCTCAAAACGTCTTTTTGTGTGATTTACTATATGTATATTTTTTCTACTACTAATGTGTTATGTAGTACAATATTCTCGTGAATAAAGACAATTGAAAAATTCAACAGTATTAAATGATATTCCGACACTGCTAGATTACTGTTGTTTATACCTATATAACCTTAGCGCATCAGCAAAAACATACTCTGTGAATTACGTTTTGTAAATTAAGGTTTCATTTCCAGAGGCGTTCTCGCATTTTACATGATTCGGTGACCCTATATAAATATATTTGACATAAATATTACGTGTTTTACCGAATAAAAACCCGATCTTCATAGCCCTCCTCACCATCACATTTCATGGTATATACTACAAATTACGTGAAGCCCCAATAAAATTCCTATTAAGTGTGATTAGTAACGACCATATATACCATTTGCACTTATTATTTTCCTGTTTTTCAGAAAGCCCCTATTCTGAAAAATTACAGTAAGAAATAGTAAAATTTTCAAATATTTAATTTCTTAATAATAATAATACATTTTTACTTAGCAATTGCATGAATAAAGTTAATTCTGCATATGGTGGAAGAATACACAATGTGTATGCAAAGAGATCCAGAGGAGGGATTCTAGAAGTGCTCAGTTCACCGTGAAATAAGTCTATTATAGATTGCCTTCGTTAAAGCTTTGTTTACAATAAAAGTTGACTTAATGTTTTGATTTTGTTATCATTTTTCTCTTAATGTTTATATATATTTTTTAAATAATTTGTTTTGATTGCTCCCTAATAGGTTTTTTTTATTTTAACTTAACATAAAACTAATGGTAATTGCAATCCACACATCCATTTTCCAAGTTTAGAATTTTCAATAATTATTTCAACACTAAATTTTGCTTTTGATTTTTTAGTAATTTTTGTGTTGTAAGTTAGATTTTTGTGTTTTTCATTTTAGGATTTCGGGTGTTTTTTTTTTTTTTTTTTTTCCTGGAAGTAGTTTTTGGTTTCAGTGTGCGTTTTTGAGGTGGTAGCCGGACGTGACACTTATGGTGGGACGTTTAATTAAGGCGGACGTGTCACTAATTCTCGCCGGATTAATCCATTGTAATCCCCGGTACCAACCTAAGATAGGTTAATTTTGTATGTCCCAGAAGTGAGTTTTCAGATAAGATCGCCACACCATGAGTAAGAAAAGGGTGTAGGCATATCAAATTTTGGTTTTTTAGTGTTTCAAAACGCCTCCTTTTGTAGAGGCGCCGCTTAGTGCCAGCCGCCATGTTGAGGGGCCAATGACTCCTACAACAAGCGAGGTGACGCCAACCCAATTACAAAGCCGGAGGGGCACAACTTGTTCCTAAATGTATTTCAAAGTGTAGACCAAGTATTTTGCTTTATAATTTGCCACAATTGCAAGTGCGATGGCAAGAATTTTAATGAGTATGATATAAACCAGAGGTCCAAAACCTCACTGACTGACGCTAGTGCAAGATCATGTTTATTAAGGTTTATTACCCTGAGAGACTACTAGAACTTAGTTTTAATTTGTTGGAAGTAGCAAACTTTGATTTTATGTTGATTTTGAGTGACTTTAAGCATAATTGCAAGTGTCAGCGACTGTTATTTTCACACAAACGGGATGTGTAGTAACGTAATTGATACATGAAGAAGATTAACTATTGGGAATACCAACACTCTAATTTTGCATCTTTTTAAACACCTTTTTAAGCAGTAATAAAGTTTTTTTTTTCTTTTAATTAAAATTTTTCAGATTTTCAGTCCCCTAATTACATACTGTAAGTTCGTGGTTAATTCGAAGTAATCAGACTCCAGATTAAGATTAAATCAGATAGTTCAGAATTTTCTTTTAAGTTTTAATAAAGATTCACCTTTTAATTTTTCTTTCCACACCTTTGAAGTTCCTGTTTGCCTTTTCCTAAGTAATAAAATCTGATGTAAACCCCACACCATATCTTTTATTCCCAGTATTTCAGTAGTAATAACAATTCATTTCGTGTGTGGCCCTGCATTTGTTCTAGGTGAAATATATTTTGATGAAAGTTCATTGGAATTTTGAAAGAGTCAATGTCTCTACACTAAAGGAAAATATCACTACAAATCACATTGACTTGTAATTACACTCAAAGTCCTATTCCTAACACTGAGTTGTGTAATAAAGAGAGAACTTCATACAATGCCAAGAAAGCTACCCAACACTCCACAATCAAAATCACTGTCTAAAATTGTGCTTTCCGAACGGTAATTTTCATAAACTGATACTAGAGCATTGTCATTATGGCATGCTTAATGTTCTTCCTGTGTTATTATTTATTTTCAAATGTTTAACATGATATTACTTAGCCTAGTTTTGTTTTAACACAACTTACAAAACAGACTGGTCTATGTAACACAATGCCTAGACCACGTTATAATTTCCTTCAATGGAAAAAGTGTATAAATTTGAAAGTGAGACCCTACCTTTCAAATCGAGCCACTTTCGGGCATATATAATACTGTTACGTGCTCGCTGCTTTGTCCCACGGGAGCGAGTGGAAGTGAAGGACAGAGCAGTTATATGATAGCAGCGGTGACAAGTCAATGGAATGTTTTGAATTACAAGCGAGCGGTATCCAGTGACTATGTATCTGTTACAAAAAGCGAGCAGACACTGTAATCCTTTTTGCGGTGGGTGTGCGCTGCTAACCTTGGTTGTATTGAGTTTCTGTATTTATCTGAAGAATTTTCTAGTGGTTTGCTGCCCTAGTTTCTCTGGGTGCAGCAGCGTGAACTTTCCAGGTGAAAGTCAGCAGATTATAAATAGTGCGGTGGACCTCCGGGCCGGGAGTTGTTGAATGGATGAGTGGCTGAGTTTCAACGATAGGCGATGAGCGGCGAGAGAAGTGCCCAGCAGAAGGGAAATCTGCGACTGTGAGTATCAAGCAGTGAAGAGTGTGGCTGGCAGGCTAGACTATTGGACTAGATGCGTGAGTGAAAGACATTAAATTAGTTACAATAAAACAAATTAATGAATTGTGATTGCTGTAGGCTGAGAAATTGACTGTTTTGTACAACCATCGCAGTGAATGTTAACTAGAAAAATTTTTGCAGAACTGGAAGCACTAAGAGCGTTAATTGAGGGACTAGGTAGGCAGATGGTTAGTGTGAGCACAAGTGTAAATAGCTTGAGAGAAGATGTAAACAACCAAGTTAGTAATGTAAAAGAAAGTGTGAAGGAAACTGTAAATAGTGTAAATGATAATGTAAATAGCCGGATAACTAAAGTAAGAGATTTAGTTGATAAGAAAATAGACACTCTAAATCAGAATGTTTATAGAATGATAGACACCGTAAATGATAATGTAGACAAGATAATAGGTCATGTAGATAGGAAAATAGAGGGCATTAGCGAATTGGTGAATACAAGAATTGACTGTAGTAGACGAGAAAATTGACAGTGTAAATGAAAGAGTGGACAGAATGAATGAAATAGTGAACAGTGTAAACGACAGAATGGACATTGTCAATAGAAGGATGGACAGTGTTGAGAACGAAATGAGTGCAATGAAGAATGAATGGCAGGAATTTCTTCAGCAGTAGAGTTCACCTATCGCCACATCGGCAGCCGAGAAAAGTGAGGAAGCAGTACAAGTTATAACCAACACAGCAACATCGGAGGTTAGTCAGCAGCTCTACAGCATTGGCGTCGCGGCAGCCAGAGTAGAAAATGGGTTCTCAATTAAGCCATCCCCATATGATGGCCAGACTACTTGGCAGGAGTACCAACAACAGTTTGAAATAGTCACCGCCCTGAATGGCTGGTCAGCTGCACAGCGGGTTTACTATCTCGCCGCTGTACTGAGAGATCCAGCACTGAGGATTCTACAATCTCTGCCAGAGTTACATCAACTGGAGTACCCCACACTGGTGTCGGCCTTGGAGCTGCATTTCCGCAACAGGTACCTGCAACATGCCCACCATGCACAGCTGCAAAGCCACACCCAGTGACCAGGGGAGCCATAGCAGGAGCTATGGCAAGACATTGTGCAGCTCTCCCAACTATCTCTAGAAGGGTGCCCCAAGGAGGCGTGCAACATCATCGCAGTCGGCCTCTTCATCGATGCCATCGCCGACACAAAGGCACTGCAAGCTGTACATCTGGCTGCACCCCATAACATGCAGGACGCACTGGTCCGAGCACTGGAGGTGAAGTCAGCAAGGTAGGGAGCTGCACCTCGACGTTCTGTACGGGCAGTGATGCTGAATGAAGACAATGACGGCATTAAGAAGACATTGAGGAAGGTGCAGATGGCCACCAGGGACATCGCTTCCAGGGTCCGTGCTTCAGATCTTAGCCGCCCCCCACCTAAACGGCCAAAGTGTTTGGTCATGTCGACAGCCGGGGCACCTGAGAGCCTACTGCCCACAACAGCAGCAGAAGCAGCAACAGGAAAAGAGGAAGTGAGATGCAGGTTAGAATACAGCATATTTGGGAAACTTGTAAACACCGATCTTTGGGGGCGAAGGGCAGCGACTGCTGGAGGGAATGCCCCAATGTTCTTAAATGTACGGCCGGTGAAACAGGATTGGGATGCAATACTGGTGGAGGGGAGCCTGGATGATGTTCCTTGAAAGATGGTCATTGACACTGGGGCAACCATAACAGTAATGAGATCAGACATCCTCTGGCCTTCCCTCCATCCATCGTCCGATGACAGTATGGAACTGTGAAATGTGACTACATTAACAGGTGAGACCACACTAGTTAGATGCAAGAGAAGAGTTATATTGAAGCTTGGTGACCTTAGCATAGAGCATGATGTTTACATTGCAAAAATAAAGGATGAATGTCTTTAGGGGGTTGATGTACTACGTAGGTTGGGGTGCTGTATCGATACTCAACTTGGTGTGTTACAAGTAGGCAGTACAGAGTTGGTGGTGTCAATACGGAATCATTTGTCCTCCCCAAATAGCTGCCCAGTAGTATGTTGTCAAACCACTCTGCTGCCCGCTTCTAGTGAAATTGTCATTACAGGCAGATGTCAAGAAAAGTTTGTCAGACGTTTGGATCTAATTGAGTGAGCAGAGAGGATTGGCATCCTGTTAGGTAAAGTTAATGTAGCAAAGACTTTGGTCTCTTCGAATTCTGACATTTTTCCGGTTAGAACGGAAAATTTGTCCGATAGTGCCATTCGTCTTCAGGAAGGCGCCGTGATATGTGTTTGCAAGCAGGTCACACAGGTATTTTCAATAGTTCCAGAAGATTCTAGAGCAAAACAAATCTAATGTAATTTACTAGAAGTACTGGAACTTCTAGTAAGAACAAAAGAAAATCTTAACTGGCGACAGGAGAAGGCTGTCTCTGAATTACTGCAGAGAAATAGGGATGCCTTCTCATGTGAACCAAATGACCTTGGAAAGACTGATATGACATGCTACCACATAGATACAGGAGATGCCAGGCTCATAAAGCAGCCACCAAGATGACTGTCACTAGCTTCACAGGAGGCAGTTGAGGAAATTCTGAATAAAATGAAGGATCTAGATGTGATAGCACCATCAGTTAGTCCATGATCATCCGCCATAATTCTTGTTAAAAAGAAATATAGCTCTCTGAGGATTTGTGTAGATTGACAGCTGAATAATATGACAAAGAAAGACTCTTATCCACTTCCAAGGATAGACAACACATTAAACAGCCTAGCAGGTTCGCAGTGGTTTTCTACTTTGAACGTGAAGAGTGTGTACTGGCAGTGCGAGGTAGCCCCTGAGGACCAAGAGAAGACTGAATTTTGTGTCCAAGGGAAAGGAACCTGGCAGTTCAAAGTTATGCCTTTTGGGCCATGTAATGCCCCTGCCACTTTCGAATGCCTGATGGAAAAAGTTTTGCCCTTAGATATCTGTCAGGTTTACCTAGATGACATTGTTGTGACAGCAAGACATTTTAAGAGCAGCTATCACACTCAGACTCTGTATTCCAGAAAGTGGCTGCAGCCAACTTGAAACTGGTTCTTGTGACATGTAGTGTTAGCCCATGGAATCGAAACAGATCCCGAGAAGAAAAAAGCAATAATAAATTGGCCAACACCAACTGGCAAAACTGAAGTGTGGAGTTTTCTGGGATTGTGTGCCTATTACCGTCGATTTGTACCTGGGTTCGCCATGATCGCCAAGCCACTTCATGAACTGACTGAGGCTAAAAGGAGATTTCATTGTCCCACTGAGTGTGAAAATGCTTTTGAAAATCCTGATATTTCCACCAATTTTGGGTTTCCCTAAAACACTGATACTAGTAATGTAGGCATTGGAGCTGTGTTATCTCAGGATCATGATGGGAAGGAAAGGCCACTAGAATACTTCAATAAGGTATTGCATAATTTACAGAAACTGGGAAAGTATTGACGGAAAACATACACTGTTACATTTGGTCCTTCGAGAATGCAGGGTTCCTGAAGTCTTAAAAGAATTACATAATGTGGCAGCTAGTGGGCACTTTGGTGTTAATAAGACCCTTGACAGAGTTAGACTGATATTCTACTGGCTTCATTGTTGAGAAGTGGTGCCAATTGTGCAACACGTGTACTGCGAGGAAGGGCCCAAGGACCAGAGGACAAGGTCACCTCCAGAAATACATGTTGGATCCCCATTCGAGAGGATGGCCGTAGGTATTCTGGCCCTTTTGCCTGTCGCAGAGAGAGGTAAACTGTATCTACTGGTGGCCCAAGATTACTTTACCAAGTGGCCTTAGATTATTCCTCTCCAAAGCCGAGAGGCATGTACTGTGGTCGATGCAATTATAGAGCATGTCTTCTCAAGGTTTGGGGTGCCACTAGAACTCCATTCTGTTCAGGGAAGAAACTTTGAAGCTGTGGTCTTCCAGGAGGTAGCAAGGATTCTGGGGATGAAAAAGACTTGGACTACAGCCTTACAACCTCAGTCGGATGGAATGGTTGAGAGACTTATCTGCACTCTTGAGCAGTACCTGTCGATCTTTATGTCAGACAACCAAAAGGACTGAAATTCAAAGGTGCCATTGTTTCGTCTTGCTTACCGCTCAGCAGTTCAGTAGTCTGCAAGGGTAACACCATGAAGGATGCTGTTTGGAAGAGAGCTACGTCTTCCTAGTGACCTGCTGTTTGGCCGACCGACAGAAGAGGATGCTGCAGCTCCTGATTATGCCAGCGAATTACGTAACGGACTTGTTGGCATTCATGATTTTGCTTTTGGCTTGACAGCACCTCAGAATAAATAGTGGCATGCTGAAGCAGCGGTATGATAGGAAAATGTCGGGCGAGGTATTTCAAAAACTACAACGGGTGTGGCTGTTCAACCCACAGAGAAGAAAAGGGTGCTGCCCAAAGCTACAGAAATGTTTGGAAGGGGCCTCCAGTATTCTGAAGGAGATCAATGATGTGGTCTTTCTGATTTGTCATCAAGGCTCTCGGACGAAGCCAATGGTTGTCCACATTGACTGACTAGCACTCTACGATGGTCTGGATGTTACAGAGTCTTTTTGGGATGAACAGTCTTGATGGGGCAATGTTACGAGCTCGCTGCTTTGTCCTGTGCAATTGAGTGGAAGTGAAGGACAGAGCAGTTATATGATAGCAGTGGCGACAAGTCAATGGAATGTTTTGAATAACAAGCAAGCAATACCCAGGAACCGCGTATCTGTTACAAAAAGCTAGCCGACACGATAATCCTTTTTTTGCGGCGCGTGCAGTTGACCTTGGTTGTATTGAGTTTCTGTATTTATCAGATGAATTTTCTAGTGATTTGCTGCTCTAGTTTCTCTAAGCATGATTCAGGGTACATCAAACTTTCCAGATCAAGGCCAGCAGAGTTTAAATAGTGCAATGGGCCTCCGGACCAGGAGTTGTTGAATGGATGAGTGGCTGAATTTCAAAAAAGAGTAAGAGTGGAGATAGATAATTTGATGCTGTAAATAATAGCTGTGTGAATAAATTAAAATCAAATTTAGTTCTTTTATTTTTTTAAGGCTTCCATCCCTCAACTCGGATACACCCTCAGGCATCTTGTAACAATACATGGACCACTTTTCCTTTTATTGATTTTTAATTTCTTAGTTTAAAATTGCTCTTAACTGGATTTTGTCCAAAATGTTACATAGACCAGTAGAGTTTAGTTATTTACACATTTTCTGGATTCTTGAACAGCTTTCAGCAAAACATATGTACATGATTTGTGATATTCACAGAATTACAATTAGCCTTTTTGCCCCCTCCAGGAATTAAATAGTTTAACAAGTACACTGAAAGTTCTTTTAATCTGATGTCCCTTGCTTTCTTTTTCAGCGACGGAGCGCATCTGTGAGAACATGCACATTGTTGCCAATGAGCCATCACTAGCTTTTTACCGTTTGCAAGAGCACGTGAGAAAGGCGTTGCCTCCAATGGTAGAGAAGAGAGTGGAAGTAAACAAACTCCACCATGAACTTCAAGGGCGTTGTTATGATGTTGAGTATGCTGTGGGGTATGTAGATGAAGTTTTACTTTGCATACGTGGTTGATAATTGTTCACCTAGTTAAGCTTGGTTCATTCTGAAATTTAAAAAACACTTCATGGCCAAAATTTTTTACAAAAATTTTATTGATATGAAATATGATTATTAACATAATAAGGATCAGAATGTTGAGTATAGAATGTTATACCCATATTCTGTCTCATATTTTGTATGAATACATTTTAAACTTTGTGTGAGAATGCACTTTTGTTTTTTTCACTTTCCATTTGGTTTCACAGCCATCCTTTCGTGGTTCCACTCTACTCTCATAATTTTGCTCAAAGAGTTGCAAAACATCCCAATTTAATTTTTGTTCATTTTTGGTCTTCTGTTTTAAACTTTATCTTAATAAAACAATTTTTTTTTCTCATCATCAGTATTCTACATCTTCTTGCAATAGGATTGAATACACTAATTCATTTTCCAAAGCCCTCTGTACTTTTTAATAATCTGTCCAATCAAAACATCTGAATGTCTTGCGATATTTGTAAGACTTGTTATTACAATTGTAATTTTCTATTATCTATCAGTAAGTGCTGTTGAGCATTCCAAACTTATTTTCACTTTAGGCGAGACACACACTTTCTTTGGTTTTAGGACTCCTTTCGTTTGCTATTTTTTTTTCATGTAATCAATATAACCTTTTCTTGTATTTACTGGCTTCTTAGATTCTTCCCAATCTTTTCTCAATTTCTTTATCCCACATTTAACAAACTGTTCCTTTGTTAAATAAAAGTACTAGAAGTGTAAAAAAATGTTAATGGAAATTAAAATTATAAGTGGGCGCCAAGAGCAGACATTATATAACGTGACGTATAATACAGTACAAACATCATAAATCCTTTAAAATGCTATAAATACACAAGACTCTCGAACACTCATTGGACAAATACAATACCCTTTAAAATAAGCAATATTCTATTTGAAAAAAAAACAGAGGAAAAAAGCAACAATTTTAATTGAGTGTAATTTACAACGCATTGAACACATTAAATAATTGTGAATAAAATAGAAATATGATGCTGCTCATTTAATTCAGTCTAAAGAAATGAAACCTTTTTGCAATATCTTCATCCTTCCTTACAAAATTTGACTAAGGGGAAAGCTAGAACTTGTAACTAGTTAATTCCTTCAAAATTGTAAATAGTTCATTAATTTGGGTCATGTTATTTACTATGCTCTTTAAAAGAAAGGAAGAAAGTTCCAAAAAATATATTTAATTTCCACAGCGGCATTAGTGGTGAGCATTTGGCTCTTAATGGCCAAGGGGAAGTTAGGACGAAAAGTCTAGTTTTTGCATAAATTTAAAAGATAATTAGGTTGAGACAGTTAAAATTACTAGCAACTGTTAGTGGTTTTCTTGCAGTTTGCTGGGAAGGTGGGCGTTGTCTGTGGCATCATTCCCGGCACCAGGAAAGCCTCATTCCTCCGGTGGCATCGGCAACTTCAAAGCACTCAAAAAATTTGAATTTCATGCGCCTCATGGGATTTCTTTAAAGATCCACGCCCCCTAACAACTTTACAAATGTTGCCTGGTCCTGCATACTGATCTATCCTATTTTAGGAAGAAATGGAGTCAATTTTTGCCAAGAAAGGCTTTTAACATGTCTTGGCTACTTTAAAGTTAGTACCAAGAGTATTCTAAAATTTAAATCTAAAGCCTATCATAACAGGAACTTAAATGTTGCCCTAGGCAACCAAATAAATTAACAGAACTCCGAAGAGAATGTATCTAATTATTCCTATACATGGAAGGATGGCCTAACCTTATATTTACAGATATTTAAATATAAAAGCAAAGCTAAACTAATCGGAAATGTTAAAAAAAAAATTATGTAACTCAAATAAAATTTGTAAAAAAAATAATTTAAAATTCTGTACAATAATAATAATTACAAACTAAACTATACATATCCTGTAATATTATTATATTACACACAATATGACATTGATCTGTGATTCTTCATGGAATCCATGTGAAATCCTTGAAGGTAACTAAGCGATAGTTTTTTAATGGTCACAACTAACCTTAATGTACCATTATAATGTGGTCTTGTTATATAATTTGAATTTCGAATTTGTACTGGATTATGATAGTAAAGTTTTTTTTTAAACAGTTACAGAAGTTTTAAAAGCCATTGAGTTAACATTAATTTAAACACACACTAATTTTGCACAATTCATAAGCAAATAGATTCAATAAAACAGCTTATTAAGAGAGAAACGTGGAGCCTGCTGTAAAATGGCAGACTAAGCTTCCTCTCACATAAAGGTTTGCTACTTTGTTGCTCTTTTTGGATTCTAGATGAAGTATTTGTGTATTCCATGGAGGTGACAGCAAACTTAGTGGACTCATTTTGAGTGTGAAGTGTTAAAGTAAATTATCAATATGAAAATATTTTCTCTTCCATTTTAGATGTGTCGCAGTGATATGAATTTTAAAAAACAGAGCAACACGAAGTTAGTTGTTGTTGGGGTTGGGTCCCCCCNTAAGTAGGCACAATCCATGAAGGAGGTGACATTTAGCTGTTTGTTTTATACTTTCCAGGTATAAATTAATTAGATTTGATGATTATATGTTGAGGGACCAAATAAACAAAGCATGATTTAGGATGCTTCATTGTTAAATAAAAAAATTATGAAAATGTAACATTTAAAACTCAAGGGGGACTGAAATGCCACACAAATTTGAGAATGACCCCCAGCAGTACTTGGAGAAAAATTTGCAGATATTTAGTATGTATGCACCCAACAGCAAAAGACTGAACTATCTGATTAATAATACCATAATGTATGCTCTTTTACTTAGCCCACCTTCATATACAGTGGCTCACATTGATATTCTGCCACCGATGAATATCGCAGTCATGGCCTTATGTTACATTAGAAATTAAGATAAACATAAAATATATTGCACAATCATTCTTGCTTTAAATGAAATGCAATGGTAGCCAATAACTGAAATGAGTAGTGTAAGCTAGTGAAACACAATATTTTGTCCTCGCGTGCTTCATAAGTACGTCACTTTAATATCCGGCCAGTTGTGGTGGATGCGTGGCACAGGCACAATGCACATTGCGTTCGTACCTCGTGTCATTCCCTGCACGCTCTCTGCGCTGAGAGATTGTATTGGGTAGCTCTGTTGTCTGCGTCAGTCAGGAAAATGGGACGTAGGGTAGGAATACAACGTTTGAACAGCGGCAGCTGGTCATTTTTCATCATGCGAAGAAGAAATCTCAACGAGAAATTGCGGAGCACTTGAATCTGCAGAGGTCCACTGTCGGAGACATCATAAAAAGGTTTCAGAAGTAAGCCAGAATAGATTCGGTACCTCAAAAAGGACAGCCAAAGAAGCTAAGTGAGAGAGAAGAACGTCTAGTGATCAGGAAAATAAAGAAAGATTGAAAATTAGTGCTTGCAAACTTACCACGTCCATCCAGAAACCATACGACGAGTTATCAGAAGAGCAGGATATAATGGCAGGGTATCTAGAAAGAAGCCTTTCATTAATGAGGCAAATAGAAGAAAACTACTTACGTTCACGCTGACAAAGATGAAATCTGGTGGAAAGATGTTATTTTTGCTGATGAGACGAAATTGAATGTGTGTGGTTCAGACGGCAGGGCAACAGTATGGCGCAAGCCAAATCAGGAGCTAAAACCTGGGAACATACAACCTACTGTGAAACACAGTGGAGGTAGTATTATGATCTGGGGCTGTATATCTTCAGCAGGTGTTGGAGAGGCTGTATGTTGATGGAACAATGAAAAAGGAAGGCCATCTCAACACCCTGACAGCAAACCTACACAAGAGGGATGATAATCTGGGCATTAGGAACACTTTAAGTTCTACCAAGATAATTACACAAAACAAAAGTCATACATTGTCAAGAGCTGGCTTTTGTATAACTGTCCCAAAGTCATTAACACACCTCCTCAATCACCCAACCTGAATCCCATAGAAAATCTGTGGGATGAACTCAAAAGAAGACTGCGTACTACAACAATTAGGTCCACAAAAGAATTAGAGAAAAGGTTCAAGGAAGAATAGAGTAAGATTGGCTCCGAATGTACTAGGAAAATAATTGCTAATATGCCACAACGCCTGCGAGAAGTAATTGAACAGAATGGCCATGCTACCAGGTACTAATTAATGTTTGTTTAATTTGCAAAGAGGATTATGTTTGTGTTTGAATGATGATGGCCGAATATTAAAGTGGCGTACTTATGCAGCATGGGATGACAAAATCATATTGTTTGTTAAGTTGCATTGCTCATTTCCGTTATTGGCTACCGCTATATTTCATTTAAAGCACACACGAATGATTGTGCAATATGATTTATGTTTATCTTCATTTCTAATGTAACATAAGGCCATGAAACTGCGATATTCATAGGTGGCAGAATATTAAAGTGAGCCACTGTGCATATATGTATACTGTCACCTCCATAGATTTGACATGGAGATGATGTGTGTTTTGTTTTTCATGTAGAGTGAATAGGGGGTAGAGCGATCTCGCTGGCTGCACAGAGCCAGTCTCCGTGTCCTATCATTGAACTGATTTGCTGCCAACACGATTATCATAAATGACGTGGATGGAATTTGAGGTTATAGCACTGGTTGGTAAACAAGTGCTTCGAGATGTATGCTTCCTGTAACCAAATTCAATTAGGTAAAATTCAAACTAATTAAAGGATTTTGTCCACATAAAACGGCTTGTCTTTTGGAAATGAAGATTTAAATAAACACATTCATCACTGTTGACCATGTGACATTGACAGTTGAGTTGGTTTGGGGTAGGTCAATGTTGGGTACATGTGCAAAAGACTAATAATGTGTATACCTCATCTTCAGTCCGTGGTTTTTCACTACACGACATAACCCGATGTTGACGGAATCATGTTGTTTTGTTTTAAACTTTATTTTGGTGGTTACTTGCAACTATGTATTTCTCTATACATTTGTTTTTCAAAATAACACATCCGTGGGTGTAAGTAGCTATAAAGGTACTATGCTAGAAATGAATATAAATGTGAAAGTTGTGTGATCTGATATTCAAGACTCACAGACAACATTTGTAATGGCTGCTCCAAAGATGGCTTCAAAGAGAGAGTACTACTGATACAAACTCAGGAGAGTTCACCTGCACCCACACTGGTGGTATTTCAAAAAACGATTGATTTCATCAATGGGGGTGACATTTACATTTGCAACACACATTTCTCAATGTGGGGGGGGGGGGGAAGTGTGGCTTTAAATTAAATAGTAAAACTTTTATTTTTTCGGTAAGTGACAAAAACATAAATTGGAATAATTTTCGCTTACCTATAGCTAAGGCCTCACATTTATGGTAAATAAAAAGAGCTGATTTTGTCATAAAAATATTTTCATTTCATCAAATAAATTTTATAGCAAAAATGCAGGTTATATTATTATGACATGAATCTGCTATTTTTGTACCAATTTCAATTAAACCTAAATGGAACTTGTTATTCATTAGTTTTAATCAGTACATATTTCCATGAAAACATTAAAAACTAGGTACAGTAAGGATGAAAGGATAATCTGACGAGAGTGCACTTGGTCGAATAAAGCACATTGCCGCAGTTGCAGTCAATTTTGTGTGATCAGTCTTTTACAGGAAAAGTCAGGGAATTTTCACCGGGTTAGCAATAATGCAATTATGAGCATGTGCGTTTTCAAATTTCAATTTTTAAATTTGTAAACGGGCGATAATTCATCTTTGCCAAGTGAGATGGGGCCAATAATATATACAAAATAAAGTATTGGTGTGTTTTGTAATGGGCACTCATGTGATGTCAATAGCGTGTATCGTGAGAAATATTGATGGGCTGAACAAAATGTTGGCTCTGCTTGCTTCGTCTTTTGCAGTGTAATTTAATTAAACTTAACTATCATATTTGTTCTGTCAGCAGATGAAAAATATGGTATTTTAATGTTTTGGTCCTTAAAATAGGTATGGGAAAATTGTAAGATCCTGCCTGGGAAACAGGGAAAAGTCAGTGCATTCCAAAATGGAATTTCAGTGGGCACCGTGTTTTACTTTGTCAAAACATTTTAAAACTGCTTAAGAACACTCAGTAGCATTTGTTTTTTCTAAAAAAATGTACAATACCCACATGCAGCTTCTATTCATGTATAGGTAACAAAATTTTGATTATAACACAAAAACACACTATCCCTTTTAATCAGTCATTACATCCCACAGAATCGCCATATCTTGGCCCTCGATGAAGTATTTAAATTTTTGTTCATACACTTTGTGTATTTTGGGTGCGTGACTCCCTTGGTGTTTTTTGCACAAGACTGTCGCTCTCCACGTATATACTACCTACGCTGTAAAGGAAAATATAAAACTGAGGTAAAATTAAAATAATAGGAAACACTGGCAAAATGCTTATTCACTGTTAAATATTACTCTAACATAAATTCACAACTTAACTACAAAAAACAAGTAAAGATTTTACTATAGATAAAATAAAAATACTCCTTGCATAGTACAAATGTTTTCACAAAGTTTCTAATCGTAGAGCTGTTGAATTTTTCTTTTTGAGTTCACTCGACGTTTACATAGCATTATTTGCATTCTGTTCAGTTTATCAAACACTGTAAAAATAGTTACTATTTTTGGTATTTTTAACCAATTTTGCAACGTAAGTAGATGACTGAAATTAGTATCCTCTCGCATCACGAACCTAACCACAAATTGCAGAAGACGAGTAAAGTCGGGAGTGTTTACAAATACTGCGTGAATGTATAGTGCATCATTATTTCATTAACCTGAAAAATATTCCGCTGTGTTATGTCTACATGTTTACTTTCATTATATCACCGACATTTTTGGTTAGAATTGTCTGTTTTAAAATAAAAAATATGTTACCTGTGTGTTTGCAGCGATAGAATGAGTGCTTAACGAGCAATTCGGGTCAATATATTGAATTATAATACAGAGATAATCTGTTGACCTTGCTGCCGATCAATTTATAAATTGTTTTTGACCGAGAGTAAACTTTGTTTACGTTTGAGGAGTCAACAGTGTGATTACCGCAAATAATTTTAGCTGTTATCAGCATGTACATAAAATAAATGACATGTAATGCTGTATCGTACATTAAAAATGGCAAAACCAACAGTGTTTTTGAAAACATTTTAATGAGCGATTTCATTGCTGTTTCGTGAATACTGGAATTATTACAAAATTTTGCAAGTAAATGCAATTTCTCCATATTTCACATTATTTTGTGGTTTGCGAAAATTTCTGGGCCCTACCTATAGCATTTTAACGCTGCCGCCATGGAGGTGACATTTAAAACACATAATTGATTATTTTGAAAATATTTTGACTGAATATGATCACGTTTTTGAAGGAAGTCACTTTAAAATGCCTTCTGTAAACAAAAATTTTACATATGCAAAAAAAAATTAATTAAATATCTAAAACAGATTGGTAACGTACATTTTAGAATGACCCACGTGCCTTTTTCTATTTATGAAGTTACCACCGACAACACCCCGCTAGGACTCACATTGGTCTGTTATAGATGCATTGCACAGTGCTATCAGACTCACTTGCAGGGAAACACTCTGCAGACTGCTTCTATTGCTCACTCTGTACCCGTGTGTTTGAGAAAACTCGTTTCCTCATCGCCTTGTCGGGAACTGTACCGCACCGGTAAGTCCTTATGTTCTCCTGCGTCAGGATTCTCCAGATGTATTAAAGAATTCTGAATGCATGAGAATCTTGATGTAACATTCCCATTTATAATATTTTCCTGGTTAACAAGCTACTTTCTCTTGGTTCCGCAAACATGTTTTTCAGTAGAAAACTACAGTGTTTAAACTGTTCCCCTATACAAAGTAGACATTTCTTGCGTCCCTTCAGAAATGTTTTATTAATTTTCCACTGTGCAACTATTGTAGAGCACTTACATTGCCAGTCTTTGTTTGATAATAATCAGCATGCGCTAGCATCAGCATGTAGCAGAAATAGCAGTATTGAATTTGAAAATCTATATCAGTATTTTTAATACAAGTGTTTACTAGCCGAAGCATTGCACTCCTGCTGTGCAGTTTGAGTTGTTTGTTGGCAAAACTGGTGCTGTTTTCATAGTAACAAATGTTTTACATTTATTTACTTCTTGTGTAAGTGGTTTTTGCAAACTTAATATTAATAACCCACTTTGATGGTGGGTGGAAGCCCCGCTGTAGTTTTGACTTATAAAAATTGTAGTTATGTATCGTGGAAAAAAAAAGTTTGTGAACGTCATGCTTATTGAGATTTTACTGATAAAAGGCACCCATTCATGTTTTTGAGTTAATGTCTGATATTTCTCGTGCAGACTGTTTTGCAATCTCTGTATGGATAAACTTTGTATCCTGTCAATTTTGAGGTTGATTAACACTGCTATTACAAATTTTTTTTATTTTGGTGGTAGGTAAATTTGTTCATGTGCTTTCTTTCTATTCTTCACTCCACATTATGAACTGTAATATTTACGTGTTGTCAAATTTACACTAATAATGCATGTCTTTAAGCCAGACCTGATTTGTAATTTAAGTATTTTCTAATTTTAGAAGTAATGTTTTCAAATACTGATATAAATCCATATTGCAATGGCTAGTCAATGCTTAATCTTGTATGCATTGTTTTTCTAGTGCAGTGAAATCTATGGAAAGTGCAGAGGAGAGCTTTCATAATATTCAAGAGCTTCTAAAAAATGCAATGTTCCTGAAACAGCAGATCAAGTATGAAGAATCTAGGAGGTATGGGCTGAAGACTAAGATGTAATAATGTATGTATATGAGAAATTAAAGTGCAAAATATGTTAAAAGCCATGTACAAAAATTTTGTAATATTTATAAAATTAGGCATGCATTTATGTTTACCATGGTTTAAAATTGGGTACAGACTATTTAATGTAGTCTGTTGTAGGATAATTTCAAATTTTGTTTCTTTTTAAAGTAGTGTATTTGTGTGGTGCGTAGTTTTAGAAGTACTATTGTTATTGGTTGCACTTGTTTATGTTTATTTGTGGTACCATATTTAATAATTTTTGTTCCTAAAATTCTTTCTGTATAAAAGTAGTTACTGAATGCCTAGGTTTTTGAAAAAGTAGTTAGTTCAGGTTTAGTGTAATTAATGTATGAGAGACAGTGTATGTACAGAACATCTGATCTCTTGAGCATGGTTCGTAGTAGAGATCTTGAAAAATAATATTTTAAGATAGCACAGTTAAATCGTTAGTTACAAGTTGGCACAGTTTGATGTCAACATTCTCTTATTTTAAAATCAAAAAATTTTGTAATATTAATGTTGAATGTACCTTCGTCCACTATATACAGAACTCACATCATACATAAAAAGAAAACCAAACACAAACATATTTAAATTTAGGTTTTTTTTTAATTGTCACATTATTTAATTTGTAACTTTTGAATATAAACAAGGTTTATATATTCAAAATTTCAAGTTATAGATGTATTTTCTTTAATATTTTTTTTTATTTAGTTTGTCATCATCCATGCTCTAGCCTCTGGTTAGGCCAGCATAATGAATGTTTCTCCATCTTCCCTAGCTTTTCACCTCTCCCCAACCACACTTGTTCCCAATATTCCCCTCTGTTCTGCGCTCCCCCTTTTATTTGCTTTTCCCGTGTATGTAATAGTCAGCCTTGACACATTTAGTCAGTATATGCTTCAAGTTCAGAGTTTATTTCATCCTTGAGGCCTTTAGCCAGTATATTTCAAGTCCGGAATTTTTTTAATTGTTTCCTCTGCCTTCCCATTCTCCGAATTTCAGTATACCTTCTTATTCATTATTACTTTACAGGCTCTTTCAGTCTCAACTGTACCTGTATCATTTATCGCACCTTCTCATTTGTAATCCTGTCTCTTCTGGTTGTAGACATTATGCTTTGTTTCCATTGCATATATTATTGTAGACATGTAATTTTCTCTCTAGAATATCTGCGCAGCTTATCTTCCATTCCCAATCCTTTATGCATCTATACGTGTCCCCTTGTTAGTGTGTCTATATTATTTCTTCCTTGTTTGCACCTTCCCTTTCCGGTGTATGTACTTCCACGATGTTTGTTTCAGTTCCACGCCAATTGTTTCTGCAGTGGAACCTCTTTAATAGAAACCTCAAGAAAGGACCGGAGTTTATGCAGTTTGTAATAATGATGTTTTTTACTGACCAGTGTTTCCAATAATTACAAAAAATCTCAAAAAATTGAAAGCATTTTTGTTAATTCAGTTTTCTACTTCTATCATAGATTTACCGGAGCCCCTTTCGCTGCTACTTTTCAGGGTCCCTGCAGAACCTTCACACTACCATAGCGGCCCCGGCCCCACAAAGTCTCCAATGTTCTTCACCCCTGCAGGCATTCCCTGCTTTGTACCGTTTCCCATCTCCCACAACTTGGACTTGGGGTTGGACTTTGGGATATCTTGGAGAATATGAATTGCGTATGCGAGGCAAAAGGCGGTGGGGGAAGACCTAGGGAAGGATGGCTGAAAGGAGTGGAGTAGTGTGTAAGGAAGAGAGATTAAGACTGGAGCAGAGAGAGAATGGAGAGGTAATGGGAAGACAGAAGAATATGGAGAGGCCTGTGCTGCAAACAGACCCAGCCAGTGGCTGGAACCTGTTGATGGCGATGATGTTGGTGACAGACAGATTATGATATGATGGAGATTGATTATATAATGATGATGACGTAGACGATGATTCAGCATGTTGGAAAATAAGACATTTCATTTTATCACACCTAACAATAAATTTCCCATTTCATTCCAATTAATGGGATTGTTGTATAAAGAGAGATTTATTAACGAGGTTTCCGTGTATTCCCTTTCTGCATCTATTTTGTTTTCTTGTCACTGTCATCTCATTCATTTTGTTACTAGACTTCATGCCACCTTGTTTTTCAATGCAACCAGCTGCACTTTCACGCCCTCATTTCCTCTAGCTCTTGCTGCAAGAAGGTACTCGGCTCAAGCTCAATTTTCTAGTACTCGCAGATCAGATCTCTGCTTCCGTCTTAGCTTGCTATTCTGACTTTGATTAGTGCGCGACTTTTGGATTTTTCTTGGTTTTTATCACTGTCTGTTAACAACTTATAATTTTTTTTGTGCAAGGGCAGGGACTCTGATTTGTTAATATTTTTGGTTTGGTTTTGTGAACACTTGTTTACGACTCGCACATTTTTCGGCAGATCTTGTTTAATGGTGTTCAGAAACTGCAGTCAAGATAGCTTACCCTCAGTGACCATTTTTTAACACACCATGCTGATTTGAGAGAGGAGAGGAGCATTTTTCAAGCGCAGACACAGCGACAACCACTCCACAGGATTCCTTTACCCCCCATGTGGTTGGCCACGAGTGGGAGAGTGCGAGGACGCCATGCTGGTTGCTAGGCATTCCCCTTATCGCGCTCTCCAGGTAAGGGGAGAACAAGGCCAGCTGGGCATGTCAGAAACAGCTGAACAGAGCTGCTGGAGATTATTCCTCCAAGCCAGATGTACCTTTTTACTGTAGCGATAACAACAGCGGGCATCATTTGTGATAGACACTCAATAATAAATCTTTTAAGTGATTAATATTTAATTTAAAAAGTGAGCTTTTTGGAACAGAAGCATATAAATACAGTCATTAAGATTTGTTTCTTTATGAACTTTAATAATTAATTATTCAGAACCACATCTGCTGGCTTTCCTGTAAAATTCCACTTGTGCTTGCCACCAGTAATACTGTGCTCAGGCATGGTGCTTTATGTATTATTTGGCAACAAAGCGGTGTCATATATGCCCTTTCATGATATCATTCAAATCCTCTGATTTTCCAGCAAGATGCAGCTGAAAATGGGCTTCGTGCTCAGTAAAATTTATGCTCCGCTCAATGTTGGTAACATTTTTTGTGACAAGGGGGTTCCAGTATGCCCCTCTAAGAACCTTTTTTTTTTTAAGATGTCTGCCGGTTGTTTAAGTAAAAACTTGTCATTTTCATGCCAGTGGTGATAGAACATAGACTTTATGTGAAAAATTACAAGTTTTGATATTTAGGGGTTGGGACAAAATGTTCCAAAACATCTATTACGGCCACCCCTCACTGACGACACTATCCCTGCAAACCCTGAGGGATCATGTCAGTGCGGTTATACTGTATTTGCAGTATCTAAAATGTCTCGACGCAGCATGTGAATTTCAAATGGCTACAGACTTTTAGACTTAAATACCCTTCTACCAGTTTGTAGCAATATGCCCACAAATAAATGACAGTAGAACCGCACTAGAATGCCAGATGATGGTGGTCAGATAAATGATCACTATGGCAAATTATAGTTATAATCAAATTTACTGTGAATCATTTCATACAGTGTAATTGCATACTCCCTTAATAGACTTCTTTTTTTTTTTCACTCGTGACTAGTGTCACATTTTAAAGATGGTTATAATTGAAATATTCGCTGTCAGTTGAGAGCAATATTTTTCGGCATCTCTTGCCTTTAAACACATGCAAAATATTGGTTTCTTCACACTTTTCGGACCAAACCTTACAAAAATCACCCCAAGAGTAACATGTTCACCTGGTTTTTAAATAACTCTTATATCACAAATATTTAACACTGTGATTAACTTTAAAGTATGTATTATATTTTTGATTAAATTAATCTTTAACTTATATATCTTCCATAAATTGTAAGATTTATTTAGTTTTAAATATTAATTAAAAACAGTGAGAGCAGTGATGTGTTGGCAACGGCGCGTAAGAACTAGTTCGTAGTTGAAATGTTACAACGTAGTTTTTGGTATACTATTTGTAAATTAAACATTTCCTAGTAAAATAATTACTTTTTCAGGTAGCACTGTTGGAAACATATGTTATTGTTACTGTTAAAAATGCCAGCGCAAAATACAGAACGTAGGCTCTAGTGATCTACTGTTCCCCCAACCGCCTTCCCGTATTATCAGAGGAAGAAACTTGAATAGGCAGAGCGGAGCTCATCACTTTTTTTAACGACTTTTACGAAAAGTAACCAGACATAGTTAACTGGGTTAACTCAGTCATGTGACCAGGTTTACTTGATCATTTGGGATTAACCAGGTTGTTATTGAATGCTCAAAAGCAATTCGGGGTTTTGAAATGGCAGGAACTCAAAATGAGCCTGAATATTTAGTGCATAATAAATGTTGTGCTAGATGATGATGATGATGATTAAGAAGAAGAAGAAGAGATTTCGTTAAATTATTTTATGTCCAAAGAGAATTCGCAACTCAAGAAAAGACACTGTATTAAGCAGCACTACACACATACAGTACCGTCATATTCAGCATCAGGTTAGTATAAAATTGTCTTCCAAGTGCTTGAAAAATGCCTTCCATCTGTTCATCTAACAAATATATTGTATTCACTTCCCTGCTTATCTCAACGCTCCTTTTGCTATTGCCTTACTTGTTTGTTTCAGTTGCATTGTTTAAGGTATTTTGTGCCATTTCTCTTGTCATTTGCTAAATACCATTTACCTTAATGTTTAGCACAGTTAGTCTGGAGTTAATCAAGTCAATGATCCAGTCAACTCAGGGGACTTTCAGAGTGAGAGTCAACTTCAATCTGGTTACTTATCAAATGAACTGAGTAAAAATTTTATTCTAACCAGGTTAACAAAGTGACTTTTTTTTAAATGCCTTAACTTTACAAGTTTCACACTGCGCTAATATCTGGAAAATGATGCATTTTTTCAGTTTTAGCGTATTTTATACATAACTATTTTTAAACAGTTTTAAAACCTAAATTTTAGTATTTTAATTCAGTAAAAACCTTTGCAAGTAATATTTAATTGTCTTATTACCTTTGGTATTTTATTTATGCGATTATTATTATAATACTTTATTATATGTTTGAGCATCTACAATTTATTTAGTAATGTCTGTTTGTCTGGCGATATAATATAGCTTCATGGTAAATATTTGATTTATTTATTGAAGCATATGTAATGTGTTATTGATGTATTTCAGTTTATTTAATTATTGTTTATCAATATTTTATAATTTACGTATTTTTCTTGTAACGTTGATTTCAATTCATTTTTTATCTGTACTTTGAAAGCTATGATTTTAATCCCGTCTCACCTGCAGACCCGTGTTTCATGAGAGATTGTTTCTCTACCAACCAGATGTGCAATGCTGTGTTGCGAATTCTTTCAGTCGCCATCTGTAGCTACCCATTCCACTCACTTTCCTGCCGCTGCAGTTCTTGCAAATTTTCTCTGCGTATCCCTGTCGCTTGGCGTGTGATTTCACATAAAAAATGTACCTCCGTTCACTTGATATTTACCGCCACCTCTGTGCGCTTGAGCGCAATTCGTCTTTTGTGGACATCCCACGATATTTATTGGTGACTGTAACCTTCCTATTGTCTTTTGTTTGGTACTTCTGCATCTTTCACATAGCATTTTTCGAACACTTTTGTCCTTGGTGTGCTGCCATCATGACGTTCGAGCGTTGTGTGGTGGCCATGATGGCGTTGTTTGGCAGTGCCCTTAATGTTTTGTTCTCGCAAGCCATCACGTAGTATGTAGTCCCCACTGGACGTAGTTTTCTTGGTTGTGTAACATTATTTGATTTATTTTTCTGTTCAAGATGTAGTTGTTCATTTGGATATTTTCTGTTTCCCCTCTGTGTGAGACGTTTGTGCACGTGTTAGGCTAAATCTTTTGCTGCGCATGTCAGTCTAACCTCTTCTGCATGTTATGCGCTGAAGCTCTCCATTTTCTGGCGTAAGTCGTTTCTCTGTGCAATGCCTGCCCCTTCCTTCCTGGGAGGGAGGAGGGGGGGGGCAACTAGTCAAGATTGGTTTATAAATCCCTTCTTGCCATTCCTGTGGACTCAATACGATGCCTGTAATCAGCTAAGTCTTAACGGATGTTTTGATACTTCTTTACCAAATATCAGTTTTTTTTTTTTTAATTAAAAGCAACTTTTACTGTGAATTTGTAAATCATGACTTAAATTTTGTTGTGTTTGATTCGTGAGGATTATATGAAACAACTTAAAAACTAACTTTGTAGTGTAACTTGAAGGGATCACATACTTTGTTTTAATACTAATTTTTAGATGTTAGGGATACATCCCAGGAGTCTTTGACAATTTAGTAAAAAATCTTTTGAGGTTTCATGGTTAACTTAAGTAATTTTATTTCTGGATATTATTTGTTTTAAATCCAGTTTGTCAACAATTTTTAAGAATATTTGTGTTATGTCAATTATTACAATTATTTAATTATTTTGTTGTCTTTGCAACGTTTCTTTCCTATTCTGCAAGTATTTACGTGCTTCTCTTTTCGAAAAACATAAGTAATTAATCAATTTAAAAGAAACGTGTAACACAACCACAATATTGGGTTTTATTTATTTATTAATAAATTGGTTTCCCTCTGGGCTTATATATTTTATAGTTGATACAAGAATGTCTGATATCATATATTTCTTTGTTTCTTTTGTGCCATGTACGATCACCCAGCATTATTTATTGATTAATATTGCTTCCATTTCTATTTGTTGTTCTTGTTGCAAAGTCCTTTGGTAAGATTCTGTATTATTTTTGTGCCACGTTTTATTGTGTTGATAGTGGCTCTCTTTGTATTATGTTGTTTTTACTAAGGACTGGCTGCATCTTTCTTCTGATGAAGTAGATATTTTATTTGTTTATGGTCGTACATGGGCACAATATTACAGCAAAAATAATGATGTTTGAATTTGTGATTTAAAACTGAAACAGAAATTTTATGTTTGAATACTTTTTATAAAATACTTTCTATAATATTTAGATGTGATGGCGAAACCATTACAAATTGGAAATTGGAAATTGGTAGAAGCGGCGGCAGTGACGTGGTGTGTTACTTTTTGCTGAACCAAGTGTTTAATTTTTTCCTGTGAAAAATACTTAAAATTACCAAATCAAGTGTAAGTTTCTACACCTACCTAGGCAAGCTACAAGGTTGTGGTGAATCTGTTTTCTCATGGCAGGAATACATATAGGTACTTAAACGCGTGTCTTGTTAGTTGCAAGTGATGTTCATGAAAGTGAAATGGTTGTTGTTGCCGATGAGGGTGGTTGAGGTGAGTATGGAGCAGCGCCGGATTGAAAAGGTGGGGGAAACAAGAAAACCCGCCAACCAGCGGCATCGTCCGGCACAATTAAACAACCCTACATAACTTTCTTTTCTAAACTAGGGTTTCCATAAAAAAAAATTTTCTTTAAAGCTGGACATTTTTATAGGATTCTTCTTGAAAACCTGAGACATAAGAAAAAAACATGTGACATAAAAAATTTTAGTTAATACAGGTAACAGTAACATTCTTGTGATCATTGCAGAAACTTTCTTATGACATGAAGAAGGAATACTTACTACACAATATAAAAACAGTCATATAATCATTGCAGAAACTTAATTTATTAAGGAAGAAGACCTATTCAGTCTTCAGAAGTTAATGTTTCGTTACTGTACTTGCGAGATTTATGAATTTCCTCTAGAATCTTAGTTTCTTTTGATATTTCAGTAAAAAATTACCTGTACAGGGCAATGAATTGAAATGGGTCTTTACAAGTGTTATTGATTTAACAGTCTCAATTTTTAGTGTGTTTCTTTCATCAATCCACAAAGAATTTATTTAAAAAAATTCCACGTCTCACAGCTGCATTGCGTTCTGGCAAAGCCATACCAAAACCTATCAGATTTGTTGTATTCGTAACACAAATGTTTTCCCTTTTTAAACTAATTAGCAATTAATTCCATTTAGCACCAGCACTTTAGTTGTTCACGTTTTTCTTTATAAAGTTTCTTATTTACTTGTCCAACACCTCTGTACACGCAAAAAAAAACTTGATACAGCAGTTTTTATGAAAGCGCAGGTTTCCTGTATGGAATTTGACTTCAACTTAGCTTGTAAATTGAGCCAGTTCATAGATTGAAGTGGTGTAAGAAATTTCTTAGTACAGTCTGTTTTGGTGCCGTTTTAGCATGTCTGTAAAATTTCTGAAATTTTATTTTTCCTCTTTACTCAATTTGTTTTAACTATTCAACCACTGCAGATGTGAGAAATCTTTCAGACTTGCTTTACGTTATTTTGTTGAACAATTTGATTTTTATTTCTAACTTACATTATTGTTATGTCTTTTTTTATTATTATTATTTAATTGTATTGTATTTGAAAATATTTAAGCTGGCGAGCAAGAAAATGCAAACTGGTAAAGAACAGGATTTTCAAATAACTTTTTAAAATGAAAGGACACTTATCAATAGAAAGGAAATAGGATTTAAGTGCAGCAAAATGTCTAGGATTCTCTCCACAGCTCTGTTTCTGTAAAATCACAAAATTATTTTGATTATGTTACTCTCACAATGTAAATATGGAAATGTTTTTATATGTTATTAATTACCACTTGGCAATCATTTTGTAAGCAATCCACACCTTTCTGAGCAGCATTGTGCCGGATATCCAATGCCAATAAAATTATTCTCTATTTTTTCCTGCAACTTACAATATATAAAGTTTTTTTTTTTTCCAGTCTCATCTTTCCATCAAAATTAGTGTTGGTATTATACACTGAATTTGTTGTAACTTTCTCATTAAGGTCATACTTCTCAAATACTTCTAGAGCAATGAAAAGCAGCAATTCTGATGTTTCTCCACTTAAAGAACTTAATTCCAAAACTTTTACCTTAACCCTTATTTCTGGATTACAGCACCTAACAAGAAGAGTTAAATTGAAGTGGTTAGATGGAATCTACGAGGCATATCCGGAAAGTAAGAGTACTTAATTTTTTTGTATTGTTAAAAAAAATTTTATTTAAACTAAATTACATGATATTGTAGGTATATATGTTACTTATTTTTCCACATAGTCGCCTTCCCGTTCTATGCAGGTTGTAAGTCGTGTCACAAGCTTTTTGATGCCCTCCTCATAAAACTCTCCCACCATCTCCTTTGTCAACTGCAAGACCTCTTGTTTCACCTCCTGATAGGTTAGAAAATTTTTTCTACCCGTGTGAGTCTTCAGGAAGATGAAAAGATGAAAATCTGAAGGTGCCAAGTCAGGGGAGTATGCAGGATGGTTCAAAATGTCCCAACCAAACGAGTTCAAAGGTGACTTGGTGGCATTGGCCGTGTGCGGGCGGGCGTTTTCGTGCAAGAAACACACTCCCTTCGTCAACATTCCCCTCCGTTTGTTTTGAATTGCTCTCTTGAGCTTTTGTAGGGTCTCACAGTATCGTGCTGCAGTAATCGTCTCCCTCTCAGGCAAAAAATTGATCAAAATTATCTCTTGTTGGTCCCAAAACACGGTTGCCATGATTTTTGTGGCCGAAAGTGAGGTTTTGAATTTTTGGCAGATGGGCAGTTTTGATCCGTGCAAAAATTTCAGTCTGCGGTTTTCCTTCAGCGAGAAGGAACCTTATGACAGCGCGCACCTCGCACTTGGCGGGATTTCTGATTGACATATTTCACAGAAACGGACAATACGAGGCGAGTTTTGCTACTGACGAGTGTTGCCGGTGCTCGTTGTGTTCAGGAGACCCCCCCACTACCACTCAGTGTTGCCAACTGTTGGAAAAAAAAATTCCCACAGCACGACAGTTCAACAGTACTCTTACTTTATGGAGACGCCTCGTACCATGACCTGATTTCCTTTAACTTATAAATAATTTGCTGCTTAGCAAAAGGTGCAATAATATTTGTAATTAATGATATGTACTTGATCTGTATTGTAAACATGTGAACTTCTGTTTGAAAAGCTTCTTCACAATAGTGTGGTGCTTTGAAACTATGGTTATGCATTGCGGTATTGTAAGCGTATGTAGATTCTTGAGCAACTAATTCTCTTTCCATATCACTGACTTTTCCAAAGAAATGTATTACTTAAATTGCACTGTGAACTTCCACTTTCCACTGTAATTTTATTCTTCTTGGTTTTAAGGCCATGCTGGATTCGAAGACAGCCTCAGCAGTGGAAAGGCATTTACATGTAAAATAATTTCTTTCACAAATACCGTATTTTTATAAAGCTTTCAAACAAAACCAAATTATAGATTTTGAAGTACATTGTGTGGTATTGGATACAAAAATTATTTTAATGATTCTAAGAATAGGATTTCATTGACGCAAACATTTGCATATTTTAAGTTTTCGGACTCGGTGTCCAATCCTCTTAAAAGATGTATAGCAGCACTCTTGCCTGAGACGAGCCGTTTGAAAAAGTCTGCGGCGCTGACATTCTCTATCTTCAAACCAAGGAGACACGTGATGTTCTGTAATGAAACATTTGGAGGTAATTCTCTCGAGCCTCAACCTGTATGTAGCATGGACCAATGGGGGTAGAGTCAGCAGCTTGATGGAGGGGGCGAAGGAAGTAGGAGAGCCGGCTGGCTGGCTGGCACATCTGCTTGAAAAGTGACACCGTCCTGTCTTCAGAGTGATGACCTATATCAGTGATGGTCAAGTTCAGATTTTCCATGTGCCACGTGGGGTTTTCAAAACTTATTCAGTGACCAGGTTATATATATAATACTATCAATATAAATAAATATATTGATAGTATTAAACTTAGTTAATTTTTATTATAATATATGTGAAGAAGTAGCAAATAATTTAATTTTTACACACAAAAAAATTTGGATTTCCGAGAATCATTAAAGTCAATTAAATACGAGACACACACACACACACACACACACACAAGTTGGATTTATTTAGCTCGCCCAGTGACGTTATTTTATTGTCAGTAAAAATTTTGACAAAATTTGAAGCAAACAAATTCTATATAATTATACAACTTTCCAGCTAACTTACGGTAGTCAATCGTGTATCTCTGTTCGCCAGATATTTTACAACGGCCATGGGGAATAATACAGCAAATCATATGCGGCCTGTAAATGCAGCACATTACCCAATCACATTCATGTTGCCATCAGAATTCAGAGCAAATTTATAATTCTTGGAACTGTAGCACCTAAACTTCAATTTTTGCAGCCTCTATGGGGTTTTATTTTTAAAAAAAAACAGCCTTGGACACTGGCATTTAGGTTTCGTTGAATCATTCAATTTGAAATACTGAGAAATTATGTCTATTCGCAAAATTCTGTAATAATTCCCATATTTGTGAAATATCAACAAAATTGCTTATTTAAGTTAATCTAAAACCACAACTCGAGCTGTTTTTACCATGAAAACTCTTTCTAGCATTAAGTTTTACAATTTTGCATTTATTGTATAGCATTATCTTCATTTACTTGACATATAAATATAATACCTGGAAAACCGCAACTTTACAAATTGGGTACATTTGGATATACCGAAATATGGTTCCTTCTCACAGCAATAACGAATTAAGTTCTCTATTCCGAAAAAAAAGTCACAAGTTCATGGCAGCGGTCATTCACAATCCTTAACAATTTAAATTTTTACCTACTTATTCAGCAAAATGAGCATATTGCAAAAAAAAGAGACTGAATTTTAATGAAATCTTTCACGATTTTTTGAGTGCATCTGAGAAACATTTTTGCTTGGCTCGCTGTGGCCTTTGTAACACTGCGAATTAGGCAACAGCGCACAGCCATGATAGGCTACTGGCACCAGCTATGAGAAGCAGCGCGGCAGATTGACTGACCTTCAGCGGCCAAGAAGTCACGTGCCTGTTAAAGAGATGGTGGCTGCCTACATATCAGCTGAACATATCAAAGTGTATAGTCAATGCCATGTTCCACACGCCAATCCTCCCTGAACTCCTGCTCGACAATGGGGACGGTCCTATCACGCATGAGTCACACCACAGCTGGCCCAGGTGTTATCTCCTGCGAACATCTCCAAAGTCCCAAAGTGAAAACTCTAAAACGATCAGCTTCACACACCACGTTGAACTACTGGTTTACAGATTATTCCAGTAGTTCAGGGGCACTTATTTTGAAACTACGGCTATACCTCTCTGGCAATGTACATTATGCTATTCAAAAACATAAATGCTGAACTTTCGTCAAGTAGATGACTCAATTAGTGCAGCATCATTTAAAAATTATTAATAGATTCTAGCGGTTTCAGATAATGTGTGGATAAAAAAAAATTTGATGATTACGTTTCAAGGAATTTGTAAAATGTAAACATTTTGTAATAAGAAATTTTTAGTTATTTCACTGAAAGGAAAGTTGTGGTACGTAAATGGAAATTTCAGTACATGGCGGATGAGCATGAGACTTAACTACGTGACTTACGAGTCGCGCCTGTGGTAAGTGGATCAGCACCTGAGCACATCCTGCACAATCCCTGACGGTAGAAATGAAGTAGATTGCACCCTGTGCTACCACAAACCCAAATCTCAAGTTACTTTGTCAAAAAAAAAAATGGGAAGTGTAAAGGGGTTGAAGAGATTGGATTGTGTTTCAACGTGTCCCTTGATCAACCAACTTAAAGTCAAGTCTCTCAGCTAAGAAGGCAAGATTTTGACAGTTCAGCCAAAGAGCTGCCATTGCTTACTTTTCACTTATGTAACATTTTGCCAACAGTTAATGGGTCAAGTGGTAGAGGTATTGTTTGTGTACATGCCGCTATTTATTATCCGATCCACTCGTCATTATACTGCTCGAGTTGACATTAACTGCTAAGTAAATTTCAGTGTGTGTGTGTAGATGAACTTGTGTCTCAAAAATTGCTAGGTTACGGAAGTGAAAACAGGAAAGCATGCATAAAGTAAAGGTTTGTCGGGAAATTATTTGGAAGTATAACAGTATAAAAGGAACTGAGCCCAACTCAAAGATGTATGTGCACGATGCTAAGAAATGCCATTTAGGCTTTAGAAATTACTCTTGCAGTATATCTCCAATAGTGGCCAGTCTTTTTGTAATATACTTTTTACAAAAACCACCTCCAAGGAGATACTTGCTCACATTTGCAGCCTGTATACTGTGAAACTTACAGCAGCGCACACGTTTGTAATAGGGATCCAATCCGTCCTGTTTTTTTTAGAAGAAAACCCCCCCATGCCCCGAAACTTTCTTTCGGGACACCTAAATGTACCGTTTTTCGGCTATTGGAGCAAAAAAAAAAATCATTAAACCACAAATATGCACCGATGCTCAACTTTGTCTTGTCATTGCCAGTCATTTAACATTACACACAACATGCAATACAAAGTCAATAAACAAAAATAGATAGTTTTCAATAGCAGTGGCCAAAGAGTATAGTACAGAATATGCATGTTTGTGCACATTTCTTCTGTTATTATAAACTCTGGTGGTTTATGCATGGTGACTTTCTATCGATGGTAGAGTTCTAGAAGTACAAACCAGAACTCTCATTCTTTATGACATCTGTTACTCCTCTGCTTCCTTTCCTCAGTTTTAAGCATGCAATTTTCTTCTGAACATTATGTGTTGTGTATCATTATCAATCCTCCTCATACGTAAACAGAAATGTAGCATGATCAATAACATTAGAAGTGAATTTCCATCTATCCAGAGGCAAGGAGAAAATATAATAGAGTGCACAATGGTGCAAAACAACTGTTTATATTGAACATGGTGGGAGGTTAGATGTCGTCAATAATATTAAGGCCAGACTGGATGGCAACGTTTCCGTATCCTTACCACATGGAGCGCTGCCGATTTTGTTAGTCGCTGTCTCCAGCAGCATGTATGGTACCCATGTGCGCCCATTCATAAGAGAGACATGAAGCGGTAGTGGGATGGCGAAGGCTTGCCGTTGCTGATGCATCTTGTTTATGTCTGCACATCACTCAAAGCAAGAGTAGCGACACCACCTGGGTATCAAGCCTTTGTGAGTCGTATTTTAACAGTATGAGGGGGAAAGCATTGTATTATATTCGTGGAATCTTCAAACTCTATGATTCAAACCTTTGGAAAATCATACCACGTATGATGTGTTTGGTTGTCTCTTAAATATGTCCCCTATCAAATGCGTTTGATAGAGCCTAACCGTTTTGATGGGATATTTTGAATTTTTTTTGTTTAATAAACAAATGTTTACCATAATTTTTACACAATGCTGTTATAGCATCTGTAAACATTTTCACTTTAATTTATAATTTTTTCTTGTTTAATGGTATCATCGCTGTTTCTCAAAATAAAATTACAACTGTCGTCAATGCAACACTCCACCGCCCTCTTTGGCTAAAAATTCAACCTTGCAGGAAACCTCCCGTCAAAAATTGTAGACACCCAGTTACGAAAACGTCCATACAATCAGTCTGCAGTCGGTCAAATCTTCCATAGAATCATCCATATAAGTTGCCATGCAGGCTTGCGTGGGATATTCCGAGCAAACTTCCACTTTGCTACATGGGCTTTAGTCAAGCTTTATTTGCACGAGACAGAGAAATAGCCTGAATGTAGAACTTTACGGAGCTTCAGAAAAGTTGGAAGTAACCAAAAATGTACTGAAAATATTACGGCCAGCATTATCTCAACGTCGGAGGGGGATATATATATATAAAAGGATGCATCTCACACAAACTGCCAAACTTCCACAGCAATGTTTTTATATAGTATTAGGAATTAATGTTTCTGTGTATGGTGTAAAATTATACTTGGATTTTCTTTTCAAAGTACAATTCACATTTCTTGCTGTTCAAGACTTACTTAATAGCCGAGCATTTGCAGATGGTCGTTTTGAAAGAAAATGAGAACGGCTATTATTCTTTGCATAGAATATGATTATGAAATGATTCCCTAAGGTAAAATTGATTATTTATTCATACAATAACATGCTCGTGTGCTAGTTTCATACATTTCCTATTACTCATGCACTCGTGCTGGAACATAAACATTTTTTATAAGTTTAAAATAAGACTTGCCTAAGTTAATTTTTATTCTGTTGCATTTCAATATTATTTCCCCAACCTGCAATACCCTTTATCCTCTAATTTCCAAAGTCCGAATTAAAACTACAGAATTCTGTACAAGAACTTTATAGAGTTTTCAAGAATAATGAATGGGTTGATATGCATCTGTCGATTTGTAAAACGTCTATTGGTTTCAAGTCATTTTTATTCTGAAGATTGCCAAATTTAAAATATAGTGCATATCCCCCATTTCAGTGTGTCTACAAGCGTTTGTTTAATATATTTTGTAGCAACAGGCAAAAATACGTCACCTATACAAATATTTTTATAGCATCACAGTTGTGATATTGTAACGAGTATTCTACCAAATCATCATGGATGAACTTGCTTTTTGAAACGGTACACACATTCATGATATTTTAACTTGAAGTTCTGTGTTTCGAAAACATCTAGCAACCCCGACCACGGAATTCGCCGATGCAAATAAGCCGGACATATGCAATATTTAATTTTTGCCTATTTTTGTTAGGAAACCCAAGCTTACGAGACAATTTTCCTGATATTTTTTTCTGTAGTACTTTTTTAATTAAATATCACTTAATATGATACATAGCTACTGGTACAAGCACAATTTGTTTGCGTTTTTTAATTTACCGATACCTAAAAGTTATTTTGAAAATTATGGCAGTCTAAATTTTTTAATGTTTTTTGGGAACCATTCTACGAAAACAAGCTTGGTATCGTTGCAGTTCATTAATATAATTCTCAGAAACTACTCACATGATTTCCACCAAATTTTTCATACAAGTAGTGTTACAGTAGATTACCTTCACAGAATATTTTAGCAGATGAAAAACTTATTTTCAAAATGACAGACAATCTTCTTTTCTGATATTCTGTATACAATAATTTTACACATCTGAAACAAACATGTACCATAGCAGAGGAGCAGTAACTGCCAAATCCACTGAACCATTATTAACAAATTTCATATGCCACTTTGGAAGTTCTGGATGCCTAAAAAAAAGTGAACTACATATTAAGAATTGTTCAACCATTTTTCATCAAACGTGGTATACAGAAGATCTACAATTAAGGACTTATAAATTTCAATGGATAAAAAATTTATTTTTAAAAGTTATCTTACTATATATTTATGTAACATTTCATACCTCTGTCACCAATTAAAACAATTTCAGCCAAATCTGATATATATGGTCAATGTATAGAATATAATTAAAATCGATAATAGTTTTATTCTTATGCCATTTAGGAATACAGTGCTGAGTAAGCAATTTAAGCAATAGCTAATAATCAAAGAAACGTGTTATCAAAATACAGATAACTCTCGATTTTACAACCCTTCACTGTTTCCGGGAAAAGGGTTATTTTGAGAGGGTTGTTATTGGAAAACAGTTTTATGGTTCCCCAAAAAAAGGGTTATTTCAAGAGGGTCAATATTCTTAGAATCGAGAGTTGACTGTACTTAGTATTTTACGAACTATTCAGTTGCTTCCCTGAAACTGGTGCACCATGATTATTGTGGCAAAAACATAGCATTTCATAAAATTGTAGTGACTCAAGCCCTTATTTCTAATGAGCCCTGGTGATGTAGAGGCCAAGACACTTGCCTCCCACCAAGGCGAACCAATTTTGATTCCCAACTGTGTTTCAGATTTTTCAATATTTGGGAAAAATTGGGTAACCAGTTGTAGCTGTTTATTCAGATCATAAGTAGTTTAATAGACAAGAAAAAAAAATTGTTATAACATTATAATATACAAAATTTCACTTTACATAGATGCATCATGCATGTTACTTTTCTTGGAAATATGTATTGTAATATGAGCTAATTCCCTGAACGTGTAGAAATAATATTTTTTCCCTGATATTTTCTTTACTCAGTATTGCTATTAATGTAAAGGGGAAAAATTGGCACATAACAATCGTACATAATTTCTTGAGTAGGTTGCTGCAACCAACTTTCACATAAGCTTGTGACTGTGGTAAAAATTTTGATAAGAACTCGTGTAATATACTCATGTATTCAATAACATCCATTACTCAATTTTGTTTTGTAGGGCGATAATGGAAAGCCTTTAATAAACTGACTACTAGATATTTGACAGCAAAGATGATAACCAGGAAGTGAGAAACAATGTTAGGAAATTAATATCTGCTACCACTGACAGTTGAATGTAAGAAAACTTCATCTTGGGATAGTCTTAAAAGAAAGAAACCAGTTGCTTAACAAAACACAGGCGTCTGTTATTCCTAAGATGCTTACACCACAAAGTGATCACAGAAAACACTGTGCAATAGGAAAAACACAATTCATAGCGGAGCAAAGACGAGTGCATTCGACTGCAATCAACCAAAGAGCTGTATGCCATTGGAGGGACACCACATCATGTTTAAACCTCGTCGAACGTCTTCTGTACAAGCAATCAACTTATTCAAAAGCTACCGTGCATGTACGCAGAAATGAACCCGTTGCGGTTAAGCGTTTTGACAACCGTGTCAAAGTGTGGACTACTTATAGATTTGCAGCATGGGATTTGGGAGCAAGTTCCAACTACTCGTTTCCAAAAATCAGCAAAAATTAACCTTAACCTGGTAGACGATCAGAGTCTTCATCTGAGACCTCATAATTTTATCAGATACACTGGATGTATTTAAAATGCATCACAGACTGTTTTTTACTTTCTCACTGACATGGTAGGCAAAAATCAAGATGTGCAATGGAAAAAAAATTTGTAATAATGAATGCATAAATGTGGAACCAGGAAATGATACTAAGGTTAAAGAAATTATACAGTAAGCGCCTACTCACAGAAATAGTTTAACTGTGTATTATCAAAGGAGGGTAGATCCTTGAACCAGATCAAATATTAGGTACTTGGAAGAAAAGGCAGAGAAAAAAATTAAAAAAAGTAACACAAAGGATTTATCCAAGAAAAATTTTAAACTTGATGTTTTAAGAAATAATAGAATATAAACCAATGAATAATGTCGTAGATATTAAAAATCCTACGTCAGTATTCTGAAATATGCTTATAGTTGAAAGCAATCTTGTATTTGTGGAACTTAAATACTACATATTATTGAACACTAACATTTTCCCGTAGTGTATTCACAATTTTTCTATCTGTAAAATGTAAAAGTAACAAATAAATATTTAAAATAAAGGAATATGTTCATCTGTGTTAAAATTCCTTTACATTAAAATAAAAACATGTTTAACTATTTTATTTGTATTACTATCTGATGATGTCACAGTAATGTATTGGTACGTTTGTCATCAAGTATCAACTCTTATAGAATATAATCTCTCATTTTTAGCTAGTATAGATATACCTAATGCATAGCTATGAGCATTATGCGAACACCTCACCTCATGAGACTATAGTATTAAATGTTGTGAGTGAATAAAGAGATTTGGATGGCTCTTAACATCGAGATATTGAGAGCCAACATTAACTGTTGTGAAGATAGAAAGAATTTTCAGTATTAAGAAGTGGGAATGTCATTAAATTGGATTTTTTTTTTTTTTTTTTTNAATGTTGATGGTGGCATTGTGTAGAATTAATAGCATTTGGGACATTTATTGCTGGGGGTGTGCAAATATGATGTTATTTTGTTGTCAATTTTGTTCTTGAAAAATATGATTTATGTGTTTTGTGGGTTTGCAAAAATTATTTAATAATGCTTTTGTTGAAAAATATTGAAAATAGAACTTTACAAATTACTTAACAATGTTTATTATTCCTAAAAGTCACTAAAAATTCAAAGGTTACAAAATTTTATGAAATTGTGTAGCCTTTGGTCTATAACAAGAGCCAAGATTTTCAGCACGCACCTCAATAGTGTCACCGAGTATTCAACATGAGTTAGATTAGTTTACCACAAACTATATGTATATAAATGTGACTTTACTATTTTCTGCCATGCTGCGTGTCTACGCATGGCAGAACGTCATGTCCAGCTTGCCATCCACCGCCTTAGCGACTGGGCAGACAGCTGTGGATTCCACTTTTCTACCGCCAAGACACAGGTGATCCATTTCTGTAGAAGACGTGGCATCTTGCGTTCTCCCTAGGTGCTTTTGTACGTCTCTGTTTTTCCTGTTTCTAATACTTTCAAGTTTCTAAGCATCATGTTTGATAGTAAACTCACTTGGAGGAGTCATATTTAGTCCCTGAAGTCTTGCTGTGTAAGGGACTTGAATCTTTTGAAAACTTTGAGTGGTCGTGACTGGGATGCTGACGCAGACACCCTCCTTCGAATGTATCGTGCCCTGGTCCATAGCAAACTAGTCTAAGGCAGTGTCATTTATTTTTCTGCTAGGTCGTCTGTGCTAAAATCGTTAGGGAATGTTCACCGTGCTGGTATTCGCATTGCGACTGGGGCTTTCTGCACAAGCCCGGTTGTCAGTCTTTGTGCTGTGGCTGGTGAACCTCCCCTACATTAAAGGTGTGACCATCTGCTGCTTTCTTTCTGGTGCATTCGGACTCATCGCACCTTCGCCAGACTGATTTTCTCAGTCCGCTCCATGAACAGTTGTACTCCGCTAGGCCAAGTTCTCCTCAGCCGGCGTCTGTCCGCTTTGCACATACCCTGAAACTGTATGATTCACATCTGTGTGTGTTGTCCTTGCCTCGCCGTGACCAGCCATTGCTGACAACTCAGGTTGAGGTGCGCCTCAAACTAGCAGAATTTCCTAAGATGACTCCTCCTCTTGTTTACAAGGGCCTTTTTGTTGATCTTGTGTCTTTTGTGTTCTGTGTTTTTATTTGCTTTTTTACCGGTGGTTCCAAATCAGATATCTCAACTGGGTGCGTCTTTGTGCTTGGTGCTTCTCAGTACCATTTTGGACTTCATCCATCTTGCAGTATTTTCAGGCTCTGTGCTTTATCAGTAAGGGGTTTCGCCATAAATGGCTTGTGTGCTCCAATTCAATGAGTGCCTTGACAGCCATTCGATCTGGCTCTACAGCTCATGCGCTTCTTTCCATGATCCAGGAGAAGCTGACGGGGGCTGTGCGGATTGATGTTGGCGTCGTCTCCCTGTGGGTTCCAGGGCATGTGGGCATCCCTGGCAGTGAAGCAGCAGATATGGTGGCTAAGAAGGCATGCAGCCTTCCACCCTGTTGTCCCTGTGTGCGACGTGCTGCATGTAGTCCGTGGCCTTATCTGGCGTGCTTGGCAGCGGGAATGGACTTCTCTCCCGCTGTCCAACAAGTTACAGGCCATCTCTGACTTGGCTGTTTGCGCTCGTCCTGTTTCGTGTACCCGCAGGGAAGATGATGTGCTTTCTCACCTTTGCATCGGGCACAGTTATCGTAGGTATGGCCAGGTTCGTCACACTGTTAATCTTTCGGGCGACATACGGCAAATGCTATGTGATGGGGGTACATCTGTGAGCGGCGTATTCCCTTTCTTACGTTCGACAGGTCTTTTTAATGTGTTGTGATTTATTTTGTGTGTTGTTTTTGTGACAGTCCTTTTGCCTCCTGTTTAGGGTTTTCATCTTTTTTAACTTTTTTTATTGCCTTGTGTAGAGATTTTTATTGCATTTTATTCTTCAAATTATTGTGGGCGCTAATGACCTCGCTGTAGAGTGCCCACAATCCCACTCACTCGCTCAATCTTGGAATTATGATAGAAATACCTTGCAGTTTGTTGACATTCACAGAATTTTAGATTATTCAATTTCTGTGGCTGTAATGTGTTTTTTTCTCCAGTCCACAAAAATTTAGAAATGGAAGAGTTGGGTTTTTGGCCAAGTTACAGCCTGTCACATTGTCATATTTACGCATTAAAGAAAGTATCCAAACCTTTGCTTAAGGATTGCTGATTGGGTGAAAGTTTTGAATGTCTCTGATTTGGGATGTTGCCATACCTTGAGTAATACGTATATTACATATACTTGTTTAATAAACCTAGAGGCAAATATTTAATGTGCAACTGTGATTTGTTGGCTCTGTATGTTTTTTGAACTGACTTATCATTAGGTTACTATTTTGTTATTTCTTAATTCATTATTATATTTCTGTCGTTTATACTTATAAAATAAAGTAGTAATTTTACAATTTATTGTGGACGTCATGAAAATTTTACTTTGTGGTGGAGTAAATTTAACGAACACATTTAATAGAATTGATATAATAACTGCACTATGTTCAATGTTGTGACTTTTCGTAAGTGTTATTTAGTTCTGTCTGTAATATAAATCAGATTGTGTAACATACTGTACTTTCGTACTTTAGTTTGCTTGTTTTATTGTCTTATTATTCTTTAGTGTAGTTTGTTTTTATGTTTGCTATGGAGTGGGATGGTTGTATTTCTGTTGAGTGGGTTGATGTTGCATGTTTTGTCTGTGTAGGCTAGCCTCCCTTTGCCTCAGCCTACATGCAGCGTAGCTCTTATGTGTCTCGTGAGCTTTTCAATGCCAAGGTAAATTTTATATAGGTGCTATGACTGTGTTCTCTTTTATCTTCACATTTGGTACTCTTTTTGAGACATTCAAGGTTTAATAAGTTTGAGATGATTCATTTAATCTGTATGAATTATTCAACATATTTGTTGTATAATGTTTCAGTTTTTTTTAATATTCTTATGGATCAAACATATGCATATTGTACAAACAATACTCATCTTATTTGAATTAAATTTCTTAGTTACCTTAATCATTTGATTTTGCAGTTACCGTCCATAAGATTACTGGTTTTAAACAATTCCATTGAAATGATTGTTTTTTATCTCATGAAATAGTGCCCTACTGTTTTGTTTGCACGATGAACCTGTCATATGAAAAGAGAGTGTCGAGTAAAGTTGAGCAAACATTATGTTTGTAAATTTTGATGCAAGTGACTTGTATTGGTGTAATGTGAACAGCATTGGTGTAACCGCAGTAAGTTGCCATTTCATCAACACCGTGTAACCTTTAAACATTTCTTTGGCCATAAAACTGTGTATATGTAAACTGGCACTCTTTTGTTACATTTCCCAGGCTTTACTCACTGAATTTTTCTGTTTTGGGGGAGAGTAGTAGTAAAGAACTGAAAAAGATACTGCTATCGCCCTTTATTGTGTTGCTGTATTTCTGATCCGATACTTGTACCATCGTAGAGGCGTTCTCCACTGTCAGGACTCGAGGAAGGGAATCAACTAGGTCAGATTAGCAGGGCAAGATGCTAGCATGTGTGCAGAATGACAAAATACGTGTAATTGTTTAGCAGCTGCAGTTCAACAGGAAATGGAACAGGTCTCCATCCAAGTTCGTTTGTTGTATGATGCTCAGCATGCAGGACTATTTTTGAATAATCATGTGAAATATAAACAGAAGATAATGAACATTGGGGACAGTAGTCTTGTGTGCTGTGCTGGAATGTATTAATTATGCATGTGCATAAAGTGTAAATGCAGTGTGTAATATGTTTCTATGAACCAACAACCAAGAGGAGAACTAGGCCAGTCATTAGAGGTTTCAAATAGGAAAACATCTCTATAAAGCTGGAAATAGTTTAAATCTCTGTCTCACATGAGTCTAAGATACACCCAGTTTTTACCCCTTGGAGACGTGAACTTTGGCCATCATAATAGAGAAATGGCTGTGAAAAGCAATTTTTTGTCAATATCTTATTTCCAGTGCATTTTATCAAAAAATGCCCAGAGAACTTTTCGAAAGTAAATTCAATTTGCTACAAAATTGGCTCTTGGCATATTTTATGTAATCTCAGTGGTTTCCAAGTTACAACATTTAGAAACAAGGGGCATTTGTTCTCCTGTATACAGTTTAAGTGAAACATTTTTGTCATTTCTTATGTATTTTATTCCATCGACGCAGGATATTTTTTAAGTTTGTCTAGATTTGTAGCACACAAATTGTACCTCATTTTAGCAGCAGTCTAAAAATTTGAAAGGCTGTGGTTTCCAAGGACACAAATGCCACTTTAAAGTAACAGTTGAACCACATGGGAAGGTGGTACCTTCCATGTCCCCATATGTTTTTAATTTTTTTTTTGTCAGGAGGTAATATATCTGGTCTATTATCATCCTTTGTTAGAACTTCTTAATTATCACTAGAGTTTGGAGAAATTCGGGAAGTTACGGTAGATACCCTACCAGCAATTTTTGGTTGAGTCAATGTTGACTCAACCTTTGCTCCAAGACTGGACCAACATTTGAAAAATAACTAGCTGAACATCAAAATTACACTCGGGCCGTTTTTGGCTCGGTGTCATATTATTAGTTTGACGTCAACAAATTTCCGGCTGTTTACTAATTAAAGGCTTACCACAATTTACAATATTGATAGTATGTTAATAAAGATTTGTTATTTCATACACAATGCCAACCAATAAACAACATTCTGAAAACTTTAGTTAGTGATGTGTTAATTTAATCACTGGTAAAAACTTAGAACTTTTGTGTATATTCAATTGTTATTTCCTTGATTTCTTCATTGGTATATTCCACTCTCCATTACAATCTGAATTCTGAAATTTTACTCAACTCTAACTTTGTGCATAAGATTATAGTAATGTGCACTATTAGGTGCCATTAGAGTTCAATATACTGTGTAATATTTTTTAATGTATTAATTAGGTATGTCAAAATATAAATTTTTCTTGATTCCTGTTCTTGATTCCAATTGCAAAACCTTTTACTCGATTCCACCTCGATTCCGATACCATAAATTAGGATATAGGGATCATCAACATGGCAACTTCAGGTCCATAGCTGCTATCGATATTGCATGCTTCTGTTCCAACATCCCTGACATGTGCAAAGTGGAATCCCACCTTGTCACTTCATCTTGCATTAGCCTGTGCTTGCTACAGTTTACTGCCTCCTGAGCTTTACGTAAAACTGCAAGCGTGTGCAGTGTGTTTGAAATGTCAGAAGACAATTTTTCGGCAACTTGTAATTAATGTATTTACCTGCTTTGAACTGAAAATTTGCATCCTTCAGAACAAGTTGTAATGTATGGGTCAAGCAAGGAAGATGATAGCCCGACATTTCTAAGGCGGCAACGACATTTCTTCCATTGTTCCTCACGACTGCAACCCCCTTCTTTTGCAAATTCCGCTCAGTAAATGTTTTCTTTAAAAATTCAAAAAGATTCGATACTGTGTGACTAACATCAGTGAAAGGCACAACCTCGATGCAAACATGGTGAAGAACAAAGTTATCAGTGGCAAAATGTGCTGTAAGACCAAGATAATCATCATTTGAAGTCAATGTACATAAATCAGTTGTAAAACTGACATTTTCTGTGTGTTTCAGAAGTTCTTGAGTGTTCTCTCTTGTCTTCCCATGTAGTTCTGGAATAACCTTTCCAGCAATGGTATTTCTAGATGGTAGTGTGTATCGTGGTTCAAGGTGTTTCATTAAATNTGATATTGCATGCTTCTGTTCCAACATCCCTGACATGTGCAAAGTGGAATCCCACCTTGTCACTTCATCTTGCATTAGCCTGTGCTTGCTACAGTTTACTGCCTCCTGAGCTTTACGTAAAACTGCAAGCGTGTGCAGTGTGTTTGAAATGTCAGACAATTTTTCGGCAACTTGTAATTAATGTATTTACCTACTTTGAACTGAAAATTTGCATCCTTCAGAACAAGTTGTAATGTATGGGTCAAGCAAGGAAGATGATAGCCCGGCATTTCTAAGGCGGCAACGACATTTCTTCCATTGTTCCTCACGACTGCAACCCCCTTCTTTTGCAAATTCCGCTCAGTAAATGTTTTCTTTAAAAATTCAAAAAGATTCAATACTGTGTGACTAACATCAGTGAAAGGCACAACCTCGATGCAAACATGGTGAAGAACAAAGTTATCAGTGGCAAAATGTGCTGTAAGACCAAGATAATCATCATTTGAAGTCAATGTACATAAATCAGTTGTAAAACTGACATTTTCTGCGTGTTTCAGAAGTTCTTGAGTGTTCTCTCTTGTCTTCCCATATAGTTCTGGAATAACCTTTCCAGCAATGGTATTTCTAGATGGTAGTGTGTATCGTGGTTCAAGGTGTTTCATTAAATTCTTAAATCCCCTGGCCTCAACAATACTAAAAGGACGATTATCCAAACACATCATTTTCGCTATATTCTGTGTAATGGCTGTAGCTCGTGGATCACCTGGCTTAAATTACGTATTCTTCTCCCAGAGACTTGTCAATGTCAGCTGATTCCGTTTTTGTTTGAATTTCTTATGTAGGCCTACTGAAGATGAAGACGCTTCTTCCGGACATTTTAAGTTGCAGGGAACACTGGATGACTTGCTGCTACATGCATCTTAACCCAAAAGATCTTCTGAAACATCATTATTGGCAATTTTCTTGTACTCGTCGTGCTTACTTCGATGTTTTCTCATGTAACTAGTGCGACTAACCCTAGCTCGTGAAATTTTCGCCGAGCACAAACTGCAAAATGCATGATTTGCATCATTTTCATCATTTTCATCAACTGAGAAATAATTCCACGCATCGTTAGACATTTTATTCTAGTCTAAGTTAATAAAATCCTCANGCTTACTTCAATGTTTTCTCATGTAACTAGTGCGACTAACCCTAGCTCGTGAAATTTTCGCCGAGCACAAACTGCAAAATGCATGATTTGCATCATTTTCATCAACTGAGAAATAATTCCACGCATCGTTAGACATTTTATTCTAGTCTAAGTTAATAAAATCCTCAGTACATCGAAAACTTTAACAACACTACCTACATGCACACTTTTAAAACAAAGATGGAAACACCTTCAAGCATAGATATAGATGTTAGTTGCATACACCACTAGGACAAAATTAAGGGTCTAAAATATTTGGTGAAAATAATCACAAAAAAAATTGCTTAGGATACGTTCAAGCAAGACTGCTACAACTTACACCTTGCAAACATTAATCATATCACCATACCGCAATTACCCATGCTGTAAGAAAATAATGTGTGAAAGGTATAAATGTTTTGTTATCCTTAAATGGATGCGTCCTTGTTTTCAAAACCAAAAATACGTCATGCCTGCTGTCTGCAGGTGTTCTTGACAACTCAGCCAGAACAGAGTTTTCAAGCAGACTATTTAAGTGAAAAATTGCAAGTTGTTATTAATTATTATTATTATAATAAACAAGAAAGTTAGGTAGAATTATTTTTAAATGCGACGCCTGGGAATACGATAAATTAATTAGAGCTGGTTGGCAGAAATACAATTTTAATTGTTGGCATTACTAGTGGCAAGTTAATAAAAATGTAATGGCCATGTTTATTTTTAAGTGCGTCTCATTTTCCTATTTAGATAACGTCACAGAAACTTATATTTTATTTGTAATTCAACCACAAATAGAAAATTAAAATAATAAAATGTTTAAGGATGGTGGTATCTTTTAAACAACTTTCTCACGTACGTAACTAGAGTTTTGTTTTGCCGCAACTCGTAAATATGCTACGGTAATAGCTAACTTTATTCTGTTAACTTTTAATAGTCTCAATTTCCTATTTAGATAACACAGGAATTTACCCCAAATAGTAAGTACATTTTCTTACGTGGATTAGCAGACATTTGTGGTTTGCCGCGACTCGTAATGTGCTATGGTTAAACCTAACCTTATTTGATGACATGAGAATCGAGATTGAGGTAGTCTGACACTAGATTCTTACGATTCTCTTAGTGCTAAGGAATCGGGTGTATCGAGGAATCGAATTTGACATCCCTAGTATTAATACATCCTATGTTACTACTTGTAACATGTTTTTAACTATCATCCCGTGCAAAAGAACTGATTTAAATAAGGTTATGCTATACATTCTGTTGAGCATGGCGTGTATTTCTTTTTAAGCCTTTTGTTAAGTCAAAGCATGCAATATATAAAATTACAAGCAACGTCATAATTTTCTCTTGAATACGCGTGAAGCTGTACCATAAACAGCTGCATATTAACATGTGCAAGTTTTTATTCCAACATAACATACAACCTGCGATAAGCCTACGTATCAACATGCCAAACAAACTTCAACAGTTGAAATGTAACACTTAATTCCACTATTAAAGCCTTTAAAGTTTTTGCCTTACTTAGACGTTATGTTAGTTACCTCAAATAGTATGAAAAATTAATTAAATGTTTAAATTGATAAATTATGTATGATTGTACTTATATTTCAATTTTTGCTGGAAACATTTGCTTACAAACACAAATTTAAACATATTTTAAACAAAGGCCCTCCTGTAGATATAATTTTGTATTTTTGGAAATAATGATGGATCAACTTTAAATTTCTAATTTATTGTATAATTTTGGCTAAATATATGGATTTTGATATATTTCCAACCTTACCAACCAAATGCTAACAGTTGGAGGGTTGGCCAAACACAGAATACCTACCTGTTACAACAGTATGTTTTTCAACTAATAACCAACACACAACTAATTTTAGACCATTAATTTTTAAAGGAAGAATCAACAAAATGAAATGAATAGGGATTTTTCCTGGAAAATGAATTACACTTTTATTGATGCCAGTAAAATAGTCACAGTATATAATACTACCATACAAAATGTTATTCCTGTGCACACTTTATTTTTCAAATCACACTTTCAAAATGTAACATTTTTTAATTCCTTTGTAAACAATTGTAAAGTTCCGTCTTTATAATATTACCGCCTCACAGGTAGGCGCCATATTGTAACGTTGCGGAAGTATTACTTGTTGCCACAGCTTGCTCATAGGTAGAATACGAGACTCAGNCCTCCGAAACAACAAACTATAATAAGTATTCCAAATGCACACATAACCCGCTAAGGCATTTGCATGTAAACAACAGAGACCCATATTTATACTGACATCACGGGCACATCAACATGACGCATTCTTTTTTTCCCGTGCAGAATCATAGTCTCTCTTAAAATGTGTTACTCTAAAGTTACACACACAAAGGACCACAGCGTGAGTCTTAAAATTTGTCGTACTATCATGCAGTAAGCAGAAAAATAGTAGGATAAATCGTTATTACTCTTACTTTTTATTTAGAATACTTCTGTAACTGGTATCCTATGTTGGCATAATGTTTGTAATGCAATGTTGGCCCAACGTAATAAAAAGTACCCATAACCAATGACTATGTTCACAATGTTGTCTCAACACATAAGCAACGAAATAGAGTTTAAAGGAAAATTACATTTGGAAAGACTTCATATACCACAAAAATTATTTTTTACATTTAAAACTACACTGAAACCTTGTTCATGTGGCACCGGTTCATACAAACACCTCGTTTGTAAGGACAAAAAAAAAGTGGTCAAAAATTTTTTAAAACAGTACCGGTTGCATGGAATCTACTCTCACGCAATGTGTCGGGGTGAAAATAGAATAAACATAGCTTAAATTAAATTTCTCGTCACTAGTGTGCTACGTGCGAGCAAGGTCATTGACCTGTCAGTTGTTCCATAGATCTGCCCCAACTGGTGCAATTCTCTTTTCCGCACTATACTTCTCTGCCGAAACACGCATAAGGAGTACGGCACATTCCAGGCCTTGCCCCATGGCAGTGCCGGCCAATGTTGAAACTCATGCATGCCGTANCGCATAAGGAGTACGGCACATTCCAGGCCTTGCCCCATGGCAGTGCCGGCCAATGTTGAAACTCATGCATGCCGTAAGTGGCAAGAAAAAAATAATAACTGCGCCTTTTACCCTCCTTTTTCTTCCTCACCTGTCCCAGCCATCTTTGTTCCCATTACAGCCACTTTTTTTTTTACATGGAATTACTGTTCTGAGTCAGTTGGAGTTTACCACATTTTAATCACAAAACATTTACCAATTAAAGTACCTAATTTTACTTTTAATAAATGTATTTTTAATATTTTTGTGATGGTATGTTTCAAAATGTAATTTGCTTCTGATGTGACTTTTTATTTGAGATTGTAATGGCATTGCATTTTTTCTAATATTTTTTGCATCTGTTAGGCGTACGTATACTCTGATGGAATACAGCTTTGAAGTGAATATGTCTACATGTTAAACTATTATTATCGCATTAATGTAAAACATCTCATTACCTCTGTATGTTGGGTCTATGTGCAATGCTGCAATTCTGTTTTTTTGTTAATTTTGACTCTGTGGTCATTTCTGCACAACTGGGGATATTTTTGCTCAGAATACATCACCCTATCACATTAATTTATATTCCATCAATGAAAACAATATAAAATGTCTCATTTCCTTCCAGGAAATGTAAACGNACCCTATCACATTAATTTATATTCCATCAATGAAAACAATATAAAATGTCTCATTTCCTTCCAGGAAATGTAAACGCGGACTGTATTGCTGTTTTTGTGTTAGGCGTATGAACAACGTTGCAGTCTGCTTTTTCATTAATTTCAACTCGCCGCTTAGTAGGCTTTTCTGTATAACAGGGATATCGAGGTATCGNTTGCAGTCTGCTTTTTCATTAATTTCAACTCGCCGCTTAGTAGGCTTTTCTGTATAACAGGGATATCGAGGTATCGTTTTACTCTTCTACCTGAGGAAACAACCACTCTGTAAGCATGTCCAAATAAGGTATTCCAGTAACAGTGTCTTTGGATACAGTGCAAAACACGTTCACTTTGGGNACTCTGTAAGCATGTCCAAATAAGGTATTCCAGTAACAGTGTCTTTGGATACAGTGCAAAACACGTTCACTTTGGTGGTTTCATGTGGAGGCTCCTGACCTCATATCCGCACGTTATGCCGGTTCACCTTACCATTTCTATGGAACCTCGCTTTATCGCCAAAAAACAGCTTAGACATGAAGGCGTTGTCTACCTCGTTCTGGGCACATAAAGGAAACATCAGACCGTCCCCTTCACGTTGATGTGTCGAATGCGAACTCGCTTCCACCGCACCACCTCAAACCAGTTGGAACTTCCAACTGGGCAGGAGACAAGGTGGAAGTCTGGGCACGTCCTGATAACCCCGTAATGGGTTTTTACTGCTTTTTTTTTTACTGCATTTACCTGTATAGTTGGGGTTCTGTCGCTTTGTGCGACTGAATGAAGAATGTGAGAAGGTGGACTTGGGGCATGCGATGCAGTGGCTTGTCCCCAGAAGTCACATAAAGATAGCCTCAGAGGACTGTCCAGAACCAGAGGAAATCAGACATCCAAGACGGCCAGAAGAGCAAAGCAGAGCGGAAGAGGAGGATATGGGGCCACACATGGGAAAGGGTTTTCTCAGAAAAACCCAAGTCGAACTGAGCCAAGGGATAAGGGGGAGAGAAAGCCCTCAATCTCCGTTTAGCAAGCCAGTTTTGACGTCGCACCCCCGCCCAGAGTCCCGAGAGGGAAAAAAAGCTGGCCTCAACAGTAGTTGCTAGTGAAGGGTCAGAGAAAACAGATTTCTGGGGATTTGATGGAGAAGAGGGTACGAATACGCAATGCCTCCACCCCTACAAGAGAATTGAATTCAGAAGCTCCAGAGTGGTGATCTCAGGAAAAGGGGAAGAAAGGATTCCCCATCAAGAAAACCCAGCGGAAAAGGCCGGGAGTCTATCCCTACCCCTAAGGCAAGAGCAACCATGGCAGAAGTGCCAGAACCGCTTAGAAGAGAAGCCTTATAGGCCCTGGAAAAGGAAGCGAGAAGTGGAGGAGAAGATGCGTAGTGTGGAGGAAGTAGCAAGGAGTGGAGCANTTATTCCTGTGCACACTTTATTTTTCAAATCACACTTTCAAAATGTAACATTTTTTAATTCCTTTGTAAACAATTAAAACAGTTTACTATTGGCATGTGACGTAGATGTACATGTTTTGGTCTCGCCATGTTAATGCCAGTATGCNACAATTAAAACAGTTTACTATTGGCATGTGACGTAGATGTACATGTTTTGGTCTCGCCATGTTAATGCCAGTATGCATGCGAATGTATTTTCAGCCGGTTGCCATGGATTACAGAGAAACTTTGGAAAAGGGATGAAATTGTTTTTGCAAACTTACGTCTTGCAAAATTTACTGATAGTTTTAACGTGATTATGCTTCAATTGTCGCCGCCTTAGCCAAAATGTTTGAAATATGTAGTCTGCGTTTTAAAAACACCTCTTTAGTACAGCAAAAGGCAATGAATTTTAACTTGTAGGTAAGCAATTTTCAACTAGTAACATTATTAGTATTTGTATCTGACGGAGGAAGTTTTTGTATTTTAATAACAAAACGAAAAAACATATACCTGTCATATAGTGTAAACCAAATATTTTTTTTATGAAACACAAAGGCAATTTCTTGTTGGCCGTACAGGCATCGCCTTTAAAATAAACATTACCATGTTATGGATTAGGCCAGTGCAATTACGGTAAGAATACAAATTTACTTAATGCTGAAATTATTTTCATGCACAAAACATGTACTTTTGTCGCAAATTGCCTAGTGTTTTACAGCTCTTAACTACGTATAGGCACGCTTCACCCTTTATTTTTTCACTTAAACTATTTGTAGTTATCTTGTCAGGAGTACCTTTTTGTTGTATTTTTGTGTAATGGAACTGTGTAATGACAAAGCAATAACATTTATATCCTCCGAAACAACAAACTATAATAAGTATTCCAAATGCACACATAACCCGCTAAGGCATTTGCATGTAAACAACAGAGACCCATATTTATACTGACATCACGGGCACATCAACATGGCACATTCTTTTTTTCCCGTGCAGAATCATAGTCTCTCTTAAAATGTGTTACTCTAAAGTTACACACACAAAGGACCACAGCGTGAGTCTTAAAATTTGTCGTACTATCATGCAGTAAGCAGAAAAATAGTAGGATAAATTGTTATTACACTTACTTTTTATTTAGAATACTTCTGTAACTGGTATCCTATGTTGGCATAATGTTTGTAATGCAATGTTGGCCCAACGTAATAAAAAGTACCCATAACCAATGACTATGTTCACAATGTTGTCTCAACACATAAGCAACGAAATAGAGTTTAAAGGAAAATTACATTTGGAAAGACTTCATATACCACAAAAATTATTTTTTACATTTAAAACTACACTGAAACCTTGTTCATGTGGCACCAGTTCATACAAACACCTCGTTTGTAAGGACAAAAAAAAAGTGGTCAAAAAATTTTTAAAACATTACCGGTTGCATGGAATCTACTCTCACGCAATGTGTCGGGGTGAAAATAGAATAAACATAGCTTAAATTAAATTTCTCGTCACTAGTGTGCTACGTGCGAGCAAGGTCATTGACCTGTCAGTTGTTCCATAGATCTGCCCCAACTGGTGCAATTCTCTTTTCTGCACTATACTTCTCTGCCGAAACGCGCATAAGGAGTACGGCACATTCCAGGCCTTGCCCCATGGCAGTGCCGGCCAATGTTGAAACTCATGCATGCCGTAAGTGGCAAGAAAAAAATAATAACTCCGCCTTTTACCCTCCTTTTTCTTCCTCACCTGTCCCAGCCATCTTTGTTCCCATTACAGCCACTTTTTTTTTTACATGGAATTACTGTTCTGAGTCAGTTGGAGTTTACCACATTTTAATCACAAAACATTTACCAATTAAAGTACCTAATTTTACTTTTAATAAATGTATTTTTAATATTTTTGTGATGGTATGTTTCAAAATGTAATTTGCTTCTGATGTGACTTTTTATTTGAGATTGTAATGGCATTGCATTTTTTCTAATATTTTTTGCATCTGTTAGGCGTATGTATACTCTGATGGAATACAGCTTTGAAGTGAATATGTCTACATGTTAAACTATTATTAACGCATTAATGTAAAACATCTCATTACCTCTGTATGTTGGGTCTATGTGCAATGCTGCAATTCTGTTTTTTTGTTAATTTTGACTCTGTGGTCATTTCTGCACAACTGGGGATATTTTTGCTCAGAATACATCACCCTATCACATTAATTTATATTCCATCAATGAAAACAATATAAAATGTCTCATTTCCTTCCAGGAAATGTAAACGCGGACTGTATTGCTGTTTTTGTGTTAGGCGTATGAACAACGTTGCAGTCTGCTTTTTCATTAATTTCAACTCGCCGCTTAGTAGGCTTTTCTGTATAACAGGGATATCGAGGTATCGTTTTACTCTTCTACCTGAGGAAACAACCACTCTGTAAGCATGTCCAAATAAGGTATTCCAGTAACAGTGTCTTTGGATACAGTGCAAAACACGTTCACTTTGGGGGAAGCGCGCTCGTGTTCGGTGGTTTCATGTGGAGGCTCCTGACCTCATATCCGCACGTTATGCCGGTTCACCTTACCATNGGAGCAACACCGGGAGAATGATAAGACGACTGGCCCAATGGAAAGGTTTCCACTAGTAGAAGCGGTATGAACAGAGATAACTTCCCAGAGCATGCAAGCTCTCTTACCAACTACTGATGATGCGATAAGAAATCAGCTTGTTCCTTGAGGGGAGAGGTGTTAAAATATAGACAGAGATGGACACTTCAGTCAGTGCAAGGTAAAGTCTGGTTGACTGCCTTGCACCTGCCAATCACCGGCTGCTGGGACACAAAGGGAAGGTCAATGGCACGGACTCTGAACAGCTGTTCATAGCCAGAGAGCATTTTATCCCCCCTCCCCCTCCACTGTCACCAGACTCACCCACACACACAGTAGGTAAACTGGGCACATGGAATTAGTTACAATAATTTGTTTAAGAAAGTTATTTCTGTAAGTGTATTGTTTTCTGTATGTTCTTGTTAGTATTATTTCTTAGAAGTAAGAAAAGTATGTATTGTTTGCATTCAGTTTGAGGCCAAAGTAAATGCACTGCGTATTAGAGAAATGCCAGAAAGAACTGGGTTCTTAGCCCGGTTGGAACATACAATGAAAAGTGATTAAGATCCAGTAAGTGATGTTTTAACAATGTTTGTCTGCAGACTTGTGTAATAATGTGAAGTAAATAACTAGGGTTTGTTTAGGTGTACATGTCTACATTATAATTTGGGTGTATCCTGAGGATCATTAGGTAAATTTTGAAAAACTTTGACTTGGTATATATTCAAAATGTTGTTTGGCATTGTGGGTTAGTTTGGAAGGAACTAATTATGTATGTGTGTGTGTGTGTGTATGTGTGTGTATATATATAATATATAGACACACACACACACACACACACGGCGAATAGTAGTACAGTTGCACACCTGTTTGGAATCAAGCGTGGATAGGTTTGTAACAAGAGGCTCTGTGGCCTGCCGTGTACAAAGTTAATGTTAGCTTGCTGTCTTGGCTGGGAGGAATTTTTTCAAGCAATAAAGGGGACTGTCTGGCCAAAACCATCTTATTCTTTTGCCACTTCCCACCTTCCCTTCCGTGGCTTACCATGACTCTCTGGAGTAAAGCAACTGACAAATCCTTTGGAACTACCCATGCAATGCCCAGTCTGTGCAAGGGTGTATGACTGAGGGGATCTCGCAAGGTAAGGCTCACTGAAGTACAGCTGCTTGGTTTTCGAAATGCCCTTGCGCCATGCCCAGCTTCTGTGCTAGGGTGTGTAGACGAGAGGGTTTTGTGGACAGGAGTTGTGGCAGTTGTGGCTGACTAGTTTGCCTCTCCCAATTCCATTGTAGCACTGAAATACTTTTGCACAGTGCCCAGCGTTCGGGGCAAGAGTGTGCGGATGAGAGGGTTTAGGCAGGCAGAGAAGAGGGTTATCTCCCAATCACCTCTCCGAGGGGGTAGCCAGTGTGTGTGGATGAGCAGCTCGCCATGCATTGTGTCCCGGCATGGGAAAGTCTTTTTCACCCTACATATCCCATCTCCTACCCCTGCTTTTGCCCTATGGTGAAAGAGGAGCGCGGTGGCATGCTGGGTGATCTCTCTCTGAACGACGAAAGATAAGATGCACCGCCCGGTTAAGGCACTGACTGAGTCTGAACCTGAGACTATATGCCTCACTGGATGCCCTTTAGCCTTGACCCGGGCATCCTTGCACCTTTGGTGCCGTTACATAACGGCAAATGCTCTGTGGTGTGGTATACTGCTGCAGATGAAGGCATCAGCGATACGCCTCGGTTGCACACATGCTACGGACACAGAATAGGTTAGGTGCACAGAAGTGAAATGGCATGATGACACTATTTAGCAGGAGCAGCAACACAACGCAATTGATAACATTGGAATTACAGCTGAAAGCAACAAAGGGAAATGAAAACACAACAGAATGTAACAAAAACCCAGTGAGAAACATAGTTACAACAAAGCCCAGCAGAATGAAAAGCAACAAACATACAGTATAACAAAGAACACAACAGAAACCAATCGAAACAACCAGAAATACAACATAATTTAATATGGTGGGATACACTACTAACCAACAAAACACAACAGTGAAAATAAAACAGAAATCAACAAAACGTAACAGATGCAAAGGGAGAACACTAGGATTGAATAAAAAACTAACAAGTCAAATGCAATGGAAGCCACTGTACAACAAAACAGAAAATGATGTAAAATATATTAAATACTAAAGAAAATAACAAAACAATGGAAACCACCAGATATACAACAGTATTCAACAAAATACAACAGAAACCGCTGAGGCTACAAAATAATGCAATGCCAGGAATACAACAGAATCCAGCAGTGTGATTCGTTATAAATACCACATTTGATAGTAGTGATACTAAGTAACAGATTCAAAACTAGTTACGTAAAAACAATTCAAGGGTTCTATGCAATAACGTTGTAGAGAGCACAACACACAGGTGTGGAAAAGTAGGAATTTTGGTTTTACCAAGTATTTTATATAATTTTCACAATTTTATTACGTACGCACATTCAAACTGTCAAATGTACACTGTGGTTTACTTTTAAAAATTCTATTACTGTACACGTAAATACAATAACCAAAAATACACAGAAAATTTGTGCATGAAATAGCACACATAATACAACACCTTCCCCCGGGAACATATTACTANTATAAATACCACATTTGATAGTAGTGATACTAAGTAACAGATTCAAAACTAGTTACGTAAAAACAATTCAAGGGTCCCATGGAGTAACGTTGTAGAGAGCACAACACACAGGTGTGGAAAAGTAGGAATTTTGGTTTTACCAAGTATTTTATATAATTTTCACAATTTTATTACGTACGCACATTCAAACTGTCAAATCTACACTGTGGTTTACTTTTAAAAATTCTATTACTGTGCACGTAAATACAATAAACCAAAAATACACAGAAAATTTGTGCATGAAATAGCACACATAATACAACACCTTCCCCCGGGAACATATTACTANAACCAAAAATACACAGAAAATTTGTGCATGAAATAGCACACATAATACAACACCTTCCCCCGGGAACATATTACTACACTGTGATACACAATCCATCTCAAGACATAAGAATGCATACAAACTTAACCTACATAACACTTGACATACACAATACTTCAAGACATTTCACATTTATACATACAGCTGCAAGTATAGGACAAACCATCTCATAATCAGGAACAACTCTTACAAATCAAGCCGCACTGGCGTATGCACAGCTCTACCACTCCGTGTTGTTTGGTGCTGGCTTACATTAGATGATTCACCACTTAATTGCTAGGTGTTGGTTTGTGACATATTCGCTACCATGACTGCTTGACTGTTGTCTATCCTCATCTTCATCTCTTAGGAGCAGGTTATCCTTGCTTAAGTCCATGAACACTCTTGTTTCCCTGAGATGGACTACATTACGCCTGACAATAATGCCAGGGTTAGTTTTCACAAGACATGAGTGAGGACAGTGGTTTTTACCCACAACTGCATGTTCCCGTGTATCCCCTTGCTTAGTCTTCACGACAACAGGTTCATTCGGGTAGAAACTTACTTGGGGTCGCCTGCCTGTTTTGCCATAGTGATATTTAATTTTGTTCACCTTCGAGTCAAGAGCTTCTATTACCAACTTAGGTGTGGGAACCCTTGACTTGAGTACAACATGGGACACAGGTAGCTTAGTGCGAATCTTCCTGCCGAACAAGAGTTGGGCAGGGGTCAAGTCCATCCCCACAAGTGGGGTGCTACGATATTCTCTCAGCAAATTCCCAAAGTCTGTTTTTTTTNGGCAGGGGTCAAGTCCATCCCCACAAGTGGGGTGCTACGATATTCTCTCAGCAAATTCCCAAAGTCTGTTTTTTTTCTTCCAAATCTTTATTTCAGTCTCAGCCAGACCATTGCTTTGAGGAAGATCAGGACTACTGGTGTTTAGNTTTTTTTCTTCCAAATCTTTATTTCAGTCTCAGCCAGACCATTGCTTTGAGGAAGATCAGGACTACTGGTGTTTAGTTCTATTTCAGTTTCTTTAAAATACTTACAACAGTCACTAGAATTGAAAGGCATATTATCTGCACAGACTCTCCAGTTGTACCAACTAACTTCCTATAAATCCAAATGTCATCGCCAAGCTCGAACTTGACCTTCTTGCGAGAAAACAAAACAGGCGATGAGTGTATACTAATTACAGCAGTCTGATTAATGACACCCTCATGAGCTGGAACTCACTGTGATCGCTAAACCAAACACTAAGGGTGTTTGGTGCAGGGCGACTGCTAGGGGGTACTTGAGGCTGAACGATAACTTGTACCAGGTAATAAGACATGAGAGTTACACCACACAAGCACAGACCTGCAAGTGACAAAAGAATTCCATAGATAACACGAGCGAAAAGATAGGAACTGTTTTGTTTTCTCGCAAGAAGGTCAAGTTCGTGCTTGGCGATGAGATTTGGATTTATAGGAAGTTAGTTGGTACAACTGGAGAGTTGCATATTATTGGTCATGCAGAGCTTGTGTATAATGTGTAGATGACAATAAAGTTTGTTTGAACCGGATCGGTTCAGTGGTTCTCATTTTGTCCTAACATAACCTCAATTCTAATACCAGCGGCAACAGCCAACCTAATACTACTGTTGGCTGCCGCGTTCAAGTAATAAGTGGCTAATGCAGGGGCAGAAGCTACCACTAACTTAAGTTTTTCAAAAGCCTCAGCATGGTTGGGGAGCCATTGCAATTCCACACCTGAACGCAACAAATCTCTCGTTAAGACTTAAGAGAGCAGCGGACATATGGGGTACATAATTACGCACATAGTTGAACATTCATAATACTCGCTGTAACTTTTTTTTGTTACTCTGTGGTTCAAGAGAAATTGATACTCTTAACTCTCTCTGGGTCTAGAGACAAGCCAGATTGTGAGAATGTCTGGCCAACGTATGTAACCTCTGTAACTCCGTACTGGAGTTCAGCTTTATTCCTAAAGACCTAGCTCTCTCCATAAGTCTGGTCACACATGTATCATGCTCTTGAACAATTTTACCAGTGCATAGTACACCATCAAAAAATTACAACATTAGGTATGTCTCCAAAATTTTCTTCTATGAATTTTTGAAAGTTGTCAGGAGCTTCAGTGATGCCATAAGGCATTCTCAAATACCTATAGCAGCCAAAAGAAGTGGAGAATTCACATTTTTTTTTTTTTTATAATACCTCTTCTAACCTATTTTGATGGAAGCCTTCTTTTAGATAAATACATAGTAGAAGTTTTTATCAGTTAATTTTTCTGATATTTCTTCAACAGTAGGAATTGAATGAAAATTGTCTTACAATCACTTCATTTAAATTAGTGGGATCAATGCACAGCCTTAATTTGCCATTTTTCTTTTCAATTATAATATTACTAACCCATTGTTTGTGAATCAACTTGTTTGACTTTTTCAATAACATAGTTACTTTCAAGCCTCCGCAGTTAACTTAAGAGCTCTCTCCTTATTCCCCTAGGTACCTTTCTGGTGTTTGTATACAGGATCAACACGTTCTTTAACTTTGATGGTAAATGTTTGGGGAAAACAACCCAAATCGGTGAAAACATCCTTATTTGTCTCAATAAATTAATTCTTGAGCTTATCTGACTCCTCAGCCATACTACTATGGACATGCTTTCCTAAATTAAACTGTTCACATGACTTGAGTCCCAGAAGGGGGGTACCTTACGCTTTACAATACACCAGATATCTACAATACCTGTTACTGGGAGCATTGCACCACCCCATACTTGTATTTTCATTGCTGTGGGTTTGAACTAGAAACCGCTAGTTTACTTTTCTAAACAATTTTAAGGGCAAGACATTAATTTCCTCTCCAGGGTCCGGTTTGATACTTTCTTGTTTGCCTCCTATGAGAATGTTTTCCCTCCACTCTGCGATACTTTGCCTATAGTTGGAGCCCTGCAGTGTAACCGCAAATACTTTTTCCAAGTCACAGCAGCCTGTTGAGTCATCTGATGAAACACCCAACTTGACCTCAATTACCTTACGCACATTGCAAGCTACTGCAAAATGATTGAGCAACCCCCACTTATTACATTTTTTTCTCCATATGCGGGACACTGCCTAGGTTTATGCTCAAATGGCACCAGCGGCATTCAACCAGTGGGGTAACTAACCTTAACCACTTTTATTTTTAACTTTAGAGTACACGTTCTTGACAGAGTCACTATTGATGCACGTGCTCTGCTAACTTCCACTCCTCTACAGTATTCTGCCACCTTCTCAAGAGCTGTGTTGTCCACTCACAGGATTACTTCCCTGACACTATTGTCCTGAATGCCTTGCACCACTGAAAGACAAACATTTTCTCCTCTTGTGGTTCCGACTTCTCGTAGCCACAACTTTTAACTAATCGCCTGCTGTCCGTCAGAAAGTGGTCGAAAGACTCTTTTCTTCCTGATGTCGTTGGTGAAACAGGAAGCGTTCATAAATAACATTATTTTCCTGCACAACAAAAGCTGTGTATGCTTCTTTAACTTTCTGATATACCAGTTTGTCTGCATCTCATATGGTAAATGTGTCAAAAAAGGGCACATCCCTTGGACCTGAGTGTGTTTTTCAGGAGGACAATTTTCACTTTAGCTGGCGACTCATCTTGGCCTGTGGCTATCAGGTAATTGTCAAAATCCCCTTCAAAGGTGATCCAATCCTGGTATACTCTATGACCTAGGTCAGTACTGTCGGGTAACTTTACAAGGTGCACTGCCATTTTTAGGTTAGAGCAAAACTTCAGCGAACCAAAAGTAGAGGCAAAATAGTGTGTGCACACGTGCAACTAACAACCTTCATAAATTGCTTAACATTGTTCAGTATTATGTCCGATATAAACAAGTAACGAAAATTTCTAGCCGCAGCAGAATTTCATTACAGATTTAACTGGAACTCTTCATGATACGTCCACATGACTGTGCCATGTTTTAGGTTGCTGTTATGCTTCAATCAATTCAGTAGTCGGATGTTCACTTCAGTATATTTATTAGGCACGACCTTGTAATAATTACATTGTCGTATATACGACAAAATGCCTTGCAAACATTAATAGACTCTGCTCCATAGATGACCTGCATGTCATGTCAACCGCTAACACACATACTTGACTTACAGTTTTGCCAACACACACAATACAACGGAAGTCACATTGTTTTACAAAAATGGAATTTGTGTCTAAATACATCCTTTGACCATAGACCCATCAATTCATGTTAAAACGACTGTAGTATATTCCAAAATCCTTACAATTCAATGATTTATTTTTTAAAGGGTGGAAGTCTTGGACCTCTGCCCTTTTAACATAAGTTACACTTTTAATTTGTGTTCGACGTTGAGAGCCTTGCATATACTTAATGTAAATTGATGTGTACTATTTCAGTACTGTTCATTGTTGACTTTTTGTAATCAAATGCTCCCTGAATCATTGTAACATCGCTCTTCTGTTTTGGATGATATGAAAAATATGTGACAGTTCTGATGAAATACCCGATTCTCAGAAAGGAAAAAGGTGAGCAAATCCAAAGGACTATAAACCTAAAGTAATTAAAAATGCTAGAGTAATGTGTAAAGGATATGAGAACAATGCTGGAAACATTATTACTACTAAAAGCATGGGCAATTATTGTCAGTAAGTACAAGATTAAATAATATTGATGCTTAATGCATTATTGTTGGAGATGGTGGAATATAGCCTCCATATCACTTCTCACACAAAACATATAAATGCTATAGAGAATATAATAAATGTTATAAATAACATATATAAATGCTATTTTCCTTCATTTCTAATTAGTGTGTTTCAATACTTAAGGAAATGTGATTTATTTTCAAGTGCAAGAAGAAATGCTTCAGTGCTCTCATTTCTGCAAATAATCAGCTGTTGGTCTTCAGTATCTTCTATAACAAATATTCTTCAAAGCATAAACAAGTCATTTATTTGAAAGGCCTAATAGAAGTTTTAGATGTGAAAAGGAGATGATCACGCAATGATACACAAAAGGAAGGTAAATATCATTATCAAATACCACATAATGGTGGGCTCAAAGAGATCAGACGTATGTACATCTGCATTTGTTTCTGCCTTTGCTGTGAATGGAAAGTGCAATTGGCGATTACAGGCTCTAAAAGTTGAAGAGTAAAAGTCCTGCGGACAATTGGGGAAAACACACCAGTTTCACGCTACCCCCAATACTAAATTAAAGATGCAGGAACATATTCAGTCATTTCCTGTTAAGGAGAATCATTATACCAGCAAGCCAGTTAAATCTCTTAGTGTTGATTTGAATGTAAAGATAATGTATCAGTTGTTTAAAGCACAGTACCATGGTACTGAAGTCAGCCACAGCTTTTTTTTTATTTAAACTATTTTAAAGATGTCTTCAGCGGGACATTTGGACATCCACAAATAAATTGTTGCTGTGTCTGTGACGAACTAGAAGTGAATCTGAAGTCCTCTTTTTTTATGCTGCAAAATATGTTTAAGCTGCTGAGCTAGCTACGCACACATGACAAAGCAAGACATTTTTACAATGCCCTGCAAGAAATGTAATAGAATAGATGAAAAAAATGGACACAACAAGAATATTCTCTCTATTGCTTGCGATTATATGCAGAACGTACAAATGCCAAAATTTCCTGTTCAGGAACTTTTTTTTTATTTACGGCAACTAACTGTTAACGTCTTCTGCATCCACAACAGAAAAAACAAACAAGGCGGTAATTTACCTTTATCACGAGGGCCAGGCAAAGAAAGGGTCTTATGAAGTGTGCTCTTTTCTACATTACTTGAGTAGCATCCCGGACCAGAATGACGATAGTCATTTATTCTCTGACAACTCTTCTAGTTAGAATAAAAATTTAACATTGTCAAAATTTCTTTTAAGTCTGTCGAACACTAACAGATTCCAAAAAATGGAGCATATTTTCCCAATCGTGGGTTATACTTCTTATTCTTAGATTGTGGTAGGAATTTCGCCATTATCAAAAGATGTATCCATAAATGTGATCAAATTTACACAATATATCATCTCACTGAATTGATAATTTGTAGTAGTAACTCTCTTAAATTTAATGCTGTGGAAGTGAATCCAATAAGTCAAGTAATTTACAGTTTTAGAAACTGGTGGCAAAATTATTATAAAATAAATCCTATCCTATATCAGTTGGAAATACAAGTATTAAGGAGCGTGAAATAAGGTGTACTTTGCAATAAGCAGCTTTCATAATTTTATCTATGACCAAAAACACACGTGGACTGTTGTAGCAGGCCATTCATTAATTCATTAATGGATTTACTGAATGAACACAAGATCATTCTTTGCCAAAATTCAGACACCACCATTGAACTACGAAGCTCAGTGGCTTTTTGTGAGGCAAAAATATCACTGAAGGAAGAAAAAGACAAGGACTTAAAGACTATTCTCTCGTACATTGATGAAAATCATAGACAAGTGTATGAAGATATAAATTATGTTCTGATGTGCCCAGAAAATGTTATTCATTTATAAGACACAAGATTTTAACAATGTTATTTATTGTTGAATGTGTATACTGTATGACTTTATCTATTTATATGTATTTTGTCAATTTTCTTAAGGAAAGTAGTACGTTTGCTTCTGATTTCCTTACAGACATTAAGTAATTTCATTCCAGAACATAGTTTTTATATTTTATGGTGTTGTTTTTCCCTCCAAGATATACTGCATAATTTCAAATTTACAAAATGTGTTTTTTTGTTTAAACTTGTTATTTGTTATAAGAGCGGAAGTCCCGAGCTAAAAAAAAAAGGCTCTATTTTACATTATAATTAATGGAATTAAAACGTTTTGAATATGAGTCCTGAGACTGGAACTAATGTTTAAGGCTTATGAAAACTTTCTAGGCTTTGTACAGTTGCTAGTAAAATGTTTTCTCTCTCTCCTGTAATATATGCATTTCTGGACTTACTCCTTTTTACAAATAGCAATTCAATTCCATTGGCTTGACACCTTTGCACACTGAATTCTCTTTTGCCTTTTAATAAGAGCAAAATGACGGGCGCAGGGCAGGAAACTGCAACCATAACAGAGAAATTTTTGCTCGAATTTGACAGTAACCAGAAGGAACAAAATACTGAAGAACCAGCAGCTTCCAATTATTACTTTGCCCCATGCATCGATCTGACCACACCACTCGTGCTCTCTCAGCCCAATTATCTAGTTTTTCGAAAAGTGACTTTACATAATACAGCACGCATGAAGCAATTTCTGTTGAGCCCCTCTTAGCTATAGATTAGTGCCTAAAGTACACGGTAACTTCATTGGTCCCCATATTATGAATAGCTAGATTACGGTAGGACAGTTGCCGCTTAATATGCTCTTGAATGTTTCATGTCAGGGCAGGATAAAACCTACTTTAAGTCTTTACACAGAACTACATAGTTTTGGATACCTTTTAGCTTTGATCAGTATCTTTTCTTAATGTGCTGTATGCGTGTTCTGCTTCCATTTGGTGCTCCTCCCCTGACTGTGGGGATGTGAGCTTCATAAAGAGTTTGTCACAATATTGACAGGTATCTTGGGCGTGGCATGCCAAATTTTAAGTTGAAAGTTGCTCTGGAAAATATCTTTGCACAGTAGTTTCCTTACCTATGTGTTGGGATACTTTTCCTTTTTTGACGAGTTTAAATTTGCACTTAAATATTCATGGGATGTATATNTTTATGCGCACCATGCCCATCTGTACGTTTTTTCCCTAATTTAATTTTCTTCTGTAACACCTGAATTTGCCTTGGCGTTATGGAAAGCATGTCACGCAGTGTTCTCTGACATACGGGCTCCATTTTACCATCTATTTGACTGGAATATGCTGCTCTGCTCTTGCGTTGAGGCGTGCACATTCCTGTAGTATACAATAGTAACACAAACATAAGAAAACATAACAGCCAACATGGTGTTACGTATGTAAATATAATTAAAAAACAAGCTGTCTCCGATTTTACATGTTTATTAGGTTATAACTATACAACGTTATTCCAAGCCCCTGAGGGCTGGTTTTAGGTGAATATTTCTTGCCATTTCTGCCTTCACACTCCATTCCACTGTTCCTGAGCTTCTTAACGTTTCATATCCTTCCACTCGGTTACGTTTATTTTCCGTTTTTGTCCTTTATTTAACGTTTTAAGCACACTTGGCGACATTACAATCCTGCCTTGCAGTCATCTTGTGTGCTATTCAACATTGTTTCACACCGACACTAAAAAAATGTTGGGACACCTTTTATGTGCTTATTGTGTACAGGAAGAGCTATACAACATTATTCCACCACCACCACCTCACTTTTTTTTTTGTGCCATACAACTGTAATCAAGATAACTCTTCAATTCTAGGCGCAGTACAGTCAAAATTGACTAGACAATATTTAAGAAGCACTAGTATTTAAAGGTAGTTATTATGCATTATGAAGGGATAGAGAGACAAATTTTGAATTAATTATGATTGTACTGTAAGTAAAAGTCAATCATTTGTGAAAGCAAATAAAGGGCGAGTAAAATATGAATAGCAATGTATATTAAACAATTAGTTTATTTATGGGTAGTCTTATTTTATCCTTGTTCTTTAATTAGCTTCATGCTCATGAATATGTATTTTTCTCTGATTACGTTTTTGTTAATGAAAAATAAGTGTGTATAAAAAATAATTTTTAGCCTGTATGTATGAAGTCATTTCATTCTTGTATTTTATGTTTCTAGAGGAAGAAAATGGAAAATTTNCTAGAGGAAGAAAGTGGAAAATGTTCTTGTGTGTTGTGGTTTGCATGTCGTAGGAACAAGAAGGAGCCTTCTTCTGTGTACAAGCGGCTTTCTGCACACATAACGCTTGACTTGCCAGACCTGCCGGAGCTGTCTGGCGCCCTCAGGGAGACGGCCAACCGGGTGGAGTCCATGATGGCTCATGCTCGTCACTCGAGTGGGGCCGAGTTGCAGCGCTCCCACACCATGCACCACTGAGCTGCAAGCTTCACACGCCACTTACCAACGCTGACAGCTTTACCAAGTACAAGGATCGCTGTTCAATCTCGTCTACATGCAATCTTTATGGCTGTCATTGAGCTGAATTTTTTGTATGAATTCTCCAAGTTCATAAATTCTGGTCATGTATTGGTAGTACTAGTAATAAAACTGGTTAAACCCAGAAATTTAGGGAATTCACGACAGCAGATTTTGTATTGGGGTTCATAAATGACGGTAGTTACATGAGCCTATTTGTTGAATAATGTTAATACAACAAAAAAAAAAAAAATTTCTAATGATATATTCTACTAATGTGGTGAATTTGTGCAATAGTAAAGAAGACTGCATACTAGGGGTGGGTTGGTTCCGGTTCTTGGTTCCGCCGGTTCTTGATTTGAGAACCGGGACCGAGAAACCATGTTAAAATTTCAGTTCTACTACGACCGAAACAGTAAACACGCTAGTTTTATACATAGAGGTAGATGAAGTGGGAAGGGAATTACCTACAACCACGTTCATAATAGTTATTGATGAATAATATTTTCATGTTTAAACCTTGGTTGTCTCGAGATTCTAAGAGTACAACAAAATTGTTATCTAACAGCTGTTATGCAGAATNGGGACCGAGAAACCATGTTAAAATTTCAGTTCTACTACGACCGAAACAGTAAACACGCTAGTTTTATACATAGAGGTAGATGACGTGGGAAGTGAATTACCTACAACCACGTTCATAATAGTTATTGATGAATAATATTTTCATGTTTAAACCTTGGTTGTCTCGAGATTCTAAGAGTACAACAAAATTGTTATCTAACAGCTGTTATGTTGCAACATGCAGATTACAGACAACACTACGGCGAACAATGGAAAATTAAGCCCTCGCGGTGGTGAACTGAAGGAACCATTTTATACCATAATGTTCATGTAACTTGGCCGCATATCTCTGGCATGCACAAATGTAAATAATAGGTTTGTTAACTACACAGGCTACACAAGCAAGCAAAATTGCAAAATTGTTGTTTCTTTCAACCGGATATCACATCAAGCAAATGGAAATGATTGTTTCTTTCAACCCTATGTCGCTATACAGGCAAGTTTGTGTAGCACAATATTAACACCAGTTTTTGAGCTGTAACTTGTATAATCCATATAAAAAAGACTAATTAAAATTTTTTGTTGTTTATTGTTTGATTGAGGAAACATCCGTTTTCATTACGGGATGAAAATCTGTAACGTTCTTGCAGGTTGATGTTTATGGAATTTCGTTAATGAAAACAAGGAATAAAGCATATTTTAAAGCAATGTTAATGTAACCTTTACTATTTCATGTTGTCCATTTTGATGATTTAGTATTAGAAATTAACATGAGATTATTTCACATTTAGAGACTTATTGAATTAANAATTTCGTTAATGAAAACAAGGAATAAAGCATATTTTAAAGCAATGTTAATGTAACCTTTACTATTTCATGTTGTCTGTTTTGATGATTTACTATTAGAAATTAACATGAGATTATTTCACATTTAGAGACTTATTGAATTCATTTATATTAAATTTGCTGAACAGTATACATAAAGGCTAATGATATTTACAAATGCTGAAAATACATCAAAATAAANATTTATATTAAATTTGCTGAACAGTATACATAAAGGCTAATGATATTTACAAATGCTGAGAATACATCAAAATAAAAGTAAGTTGATTAAATTCACTTGTACTCTTAGTAATAAACAAAATCCGCCACACAGAAACATGTGTTGTCTGTTGAGCAGCAAGATGGTGGTGAGAGCTGCACAAAAGTAGTTTCTTTCTACCCTGCCTGTGTAACTGCAATGAGAGAGAGAGCTGGTGTCGCTGCACTACATTACACTACACAGGCTACACATATTTTGGTTGAAAGAAAGGAACCTAATTATTTTGAAGGTCATGTGATGTACACACAAGTTAAAGTTATTAACTTTCCTGTAGCTTACAGTCAAGTAGCAAAAATATTATTATTAAAATAATACAGTGCATTTAATTACCAAGTAGAAGCATGAAAAGTTGTGTTGCAGTTTCACTCGTGTGCTGTAAAACTTGGTAAAGCATCTTCTACTAGTTGGTAAACTTGTGCAAAATCATTTAAGTTTCTTTATTAGTTGCGAATTAAAATAATTTTAATTTGTTTTGTATGCTAGCATTGTATTTCTCTTTGGTAACAGCGCCACTTGATATAAAAGTAAAACCAGAAGCTGTTACAAAACGTAATCTGACATTTATACAACAGAACCTATATTTAACAACCGGTACCGAACCGAGAACCAGGAAAATAATGGTACCAACCTATCCCTACTACGCACATCATGATGTGTTGTGTGTGTTATATGATTTCATAGAATTCTGTACATATAGTGAAAGCATGTGGGTATTTCGTCAAATATTTTGCATTTAGTGTATTGTAGTACTGTAACTAAAATAATTCCTTAAACATTTTTTTTTTCTTTTTAATTAACTGGAAAATTTAAGTTTTCTCAGAAATCAAGTATGTGTAATGCAATTTAGTGGTTGTGTGTAATGCATTCTGTATGCTGTGATTGGAATATTTTGTATAATTAGTATTTAGTTTATATTTTGCAGAAAATAAGGAAATAAAAACTATGCTCAAATTTTTTTACGCAGCCTGTTCGGCTCGTCTTGGTCAACAGAATTTTGTATCTACCACACTTGGTGCATGTTAAATGGAAATGAAAATATTCAAAATGTTGTATACATCTGCATACCTGTGCAAGATAATGTAATAAAATGATCTCACAGACAAGACATCGCTCCTGTTTTTTCCTGTCTTTGAATCTTGCAGTCGTAGAGATGTCAAACTTGTGTTCGNCTCACAGACAAGACATCGCTCCTGTTTTTTCCTGTCTTTGAATCTTGCAGTCGTAGAGATGTCAAACTTGTGTTCATTCCTTGAGATGGTTGTATCAGAAAAGTGGTCTTTGATTTAATAAATTAGAGCTGTTCCAATCCACAAATTTTGCCGATCTCCCATTGTTAATATTACAGATTGGCTGATGCTGTGAAAATACAATTAACTTCAAAACAAAGTAAATTATCCACAATAGTCTTAGTTTTATTTCAATCTTTGCTGGGTAAATAACAGAATTTAAGCATAGATAAATTTATATTCCGCCAACTTTACATTTAATAAGATAAGACATCTGTTATTAAATACATAATTCTCTTACAGTACGAGAAGTCCATAAATAGCTAACTTAGTAAATAACACATTGCGGTATTTCCTTAATTTAAGCATCAAAGTTGTTGTTAAAAAAAATTAAATGACACTCATTATACACTCAGTGAAGCAATTAATATGGAATGATCAAGCTCTAAAAGTATTACACACTATTATACATACCAGTCCACATTATAAATTTCTGTTCTAAAACACCAATATTCAATAATATCGCAAACTCCTCTCTTCATTTCCAAGTATTAACGTTATCAAAGTCCTATACTTCACTCTCATATAATAACTATCTGCAAAATAAGTAAGAATTTGAAATAATCAATTATTATTAACCAACAGTNTCTGCAAAATAAGTAAGAATTTGAAATAATCAATTATTATTAACCAACAGTGGAGCTGAAGAATGATGACCCCTAATTACTTTAGTAGGGAGGGTGAGCGCCAGTATTGATGCATTCCATTTGATAAGTGTGCAAGGAATTGTGAGAGCTGGTTTATTGGAACGGTTTTGANGAGCGCCAGTATTGATGCATTCCATTTGATAAGTGTGCAAGGAATTGTGAGAGCTGGTTTATTGGAACGGTTTTGAAAACCATGTTTAGTTTCCATTTTCAGACATTTTGTGTCTTTCAACCTCATGTAAATATAAACTTTGCCATTTGCTTCTCTTCTCAAATACAATGNATTTTCAGACATTTTGTGTCTTTCAACCTCATGTAAATATAAACTTTGCCATTTGCTTCTCTTCTCAAATACAATGTTTACGTTTTATTGCTTGGAAAATTACAGTCCGCTAGTAAATAAATGAGTGATGAGTAAATGTGAATAAAAGTTATAAATAGCTGCAAGTTTTTTTTTTTAATATTGTTTCATGGGCATAGGTTGTTTATTTTTATACTAAACACATTTCCTCTGTACTGAATTTTATCTCGTAGGCAAAAGACACTCCTAGATGAAATGTTGAATTATTTAATTATTTAGTACATCAAAATCAAACTTGAAATGGTGGGAAACATCTTTAAGTAAATAACATCTAGCCAGATATGTTACTGTATGTGCAAATTGCTTTAAAATTGATGTGTATGGTTACCCAATTTCATTTTAAATACTCTTCCCCATGTTGCGTTAGTTACGTTATTGAACATTCCATTTTAATTATGACTATGCGAGACTTTATTCTATGGTATGTCTTGTATAATAATATTTTAATGGCTAAAGTTTGCCAATTCAATGGGGGGGGGAAATACTTATCAGTCCATGTATGCATTTAAAATACAGTTGACATGAATGTATAAAATATAATCAAAGGCATGATTCACACACAGAATAGAAAACTATTGAAACAAAATGCAACCACAAGGAGGACAGCTTTACAAAAGATAGACGTAAAAACTGGTTAAATTTTATTTATGAAGCTTTGTTTATATACTTTCTAGGTTGTAAGAACACAAAGATTCCAATATACACATTGATAGTATTATTCAAGTTTCCCATCATAAAACAAAGTTTGTTTGAAAAAATGTATTCATCAGGTAAGAATTTCGTTTTCTCTGTTGTTGCTATTGAGGTTGGCAAAACGTTCAGCTGCGCCAGACAAATTGCCACTGGTATTTGTATGTATACAGTACACGTATTCTCTTTATATTTTATTGTAATACTCGCACACTGACACATTAACATTATTTAAAAAATTAGAAAATTGTATGTATACATGTTACTAATCACATTAAACACAAATGTAATGTGGGCATCACAATATTCACAGTACATATACTATGAAACATGATAAGGGAAGGGCTGTGAAGATCGCGGTAATTGTGGGGTAAAACACGTAGAAATTATGTAAAATGTATGTCATTTGGGTTGCTTTACTGCACTAAATACGGGAAGACCTAACCTAAACTGTTATAACTTCACAACAGGGGTACCATTGTATATGTGTTGTGGACATATGCAGATTGTTGGATAGTATTAGGTAAAGATGGTTTTAATGCCTTAAGCAGTAATCTCATTTCATTTTCAAGTAGGAGTGGCCTAATGGCCACTTCACCTGGAGCACTGGTTAATGCCAGACAGAAGTTAGAGATTGGTGAAAGTCTTGTGATGGTGTCACATTGTTTGAGCGCCTGCATTAAGAATACCCACGCCATTTGCTGATGGTTCTACGAGAATTACATAGATGATCGCTGCTGTTATGGACGTGTGGCTTACCTTGGTGCGAGTGCCCAACCTGACTGGTCTGCTCCGCCGTGTTGGTGACAGGTGGGCTATAGTCATACTGCGCGCCGACCAGCTGGACTGGCTTCCTCGTCGGATATCTCCAGGACTACTTGGTGGAGCTTGTGCAGCATGTGACATCACCTTGGGAAGCTGAAGACATATAAACTTTGATTTCTCTAGGACGAGAGGAGAGACCAAGTGGAACTGGCTTAGGACGGAACTCTGTTGATGGATGCCCTTATAGCGAAGTTGAATGGTAACACGCAGTAAAGGTTACTATCTGACTTAATTGGGAAGTAGTACACAGCATCGGGTCATTTTTGATTATTATTGCTATCATATAAAGTAAAATAAATTCTTAAAGTTGGTATATACACTATTCTATCTCTGTATAACTGAGGGTTTTTAATTTGCATTATTGTATTTAACATTGGGGTTTTTGGAATTCCATTTTGTATTGCCTTTCATGACCGTTAATGGTCTGTTTTGTGAAGTACATTTAGGAATTCTCAAAATATAATCAGAAAAGAAGTGTANCCCTTATAGCGAAGTTGAATGGTAACACGCAGTAAAGGTTACTATCTGACTTAATTGGGAAGTAGTACACAGCATGGGGTCATTTTTGATTATTATTGCTATCATATAAAGTAAAATAAATTCTTAAAGTTGGTATATACACTATTCTATATCTGTATAACTGAGGGTTTTTAATTTGCATTATTGTATTTAACATTGGGGTTTTTGGAATTCCATTTTGTATTACCTTTCATGACCGTTAATGGTCTGTTTTGTGAAGTACATTTAGGAATTCTCAAAATATAATCAGAAAAGAAGTGTANCCTTTCATGACCGTTAATGGTCTGTTTTGTGAAGTACATTTAGGAATTCTCAAAATATAATCAGAAAAGAAGTGTACCTATTTTTCACTTGGACCCAACTTAAAATTTTACAAGCCACACAATGGGGGAAGGTCTCTATTTTGTGTTGGAAAAAGCATTCAACTGAAGGAAGTAGAGATGAGTTACTGCCAGTCTTTTATAAAGTATTATATATTTATAACAGTATATTTCTCGTTACAAAGCAGTAATTGCAGGTATGTCACTGCACTTAAATACAGTTAAGGGTACAGTGGTTAGTACCAATGAGAGAAACTGTATGCAGTAATATGGAGTCAATGTGTGTGGATCTTTTGTACCATTCATAGCAAGGTTCCTAAATAAAGATGTAACATGGCGCAGTCGTGTGAAGTTGTTAGTCGGAAAAGTTACTGTTGACGCATAACTACCAGGGAATGGGATGTCACATCAAGTAGGGTTTTGTTTCTGAGCAAGTCAGTTGCATAGGGAGCAGGCAGACTACTGTAGAGGCATCTGGATTGTTGTGCGTCATCCTCACACTGGACCCTTGTATAACATAGGGCGGGTTAGTCGTTAACTAGGCACAAAGTCTGTAATGGCGATTAGATGACTCCGTGCATCAGGAACGCGTAGGATGGCTGACTTAACACTGGCGTTGGCACTCCGGCACAGTCGATGGCTCTGACCCTCCGACGTCAGCTTCGGCTGGAGCTGGTGGCAGGGAAGGCTGTCCTTTGTGTCCTCAGGCTGTTGTTGGGTCTGTGGACTGGCAGGAACGGGGCTGGCCATTGCTGATGTCACGACTGGTGACGTCTCAAGACTCTGCTCTGCAAATTGTACCACTCCAAGTGGGGGAGTGACCCCATGGCGTAGAAGCTCTACCGCTGGGTGAGCAACTCCATGAACCCTAATTGGGTGGCCAAAGAGATTGGCGGGGAGGGTAGTGAAGTAAGGTTCTACTAGGTGCTGGGTGGCCTCTGCTCTTATCCAGGGGGATGAACACCTGAAGGCTGTTATAGTCTGATTACTATGGGGGTGACAGATGCGAGAACAGCAGCTGTTCTCAGTGTGTTTCTCCTGCTTTCATGTCGGTGGGTGAATGTCATGAACAGGTAGGTTTCTATGGTTCGTCCTGTAGAGGGCGGCAGGCAACAATCCCCTACCTAGAGAGTGAGCCAGAAGTTTCTGGGTCAAACTCGTCAAACCTGGCACCCCCTCCAGCGAGTAAGTGGGTTAACTGACTTGGTTGGTCCAGATGTTTCGTCGTGTATCTTTCTAGTGGTTGGGGCTCTACCATACATGGACATCAGGTACCTTCATGTACCTGATCCACAGTAAGGGTGGCCATCGACTTTGTGGTGTATGTGACATACGTGCAGTCTGTGTTAGAGGCTGCCCACAGTCCTACGCTACATCGGTANCCATCGACTTTGTGGTGTATGTGACATACGTGCAGTCTGTGTTAGAGGCTGCCCACAGTCCTACGCTACATCGGTAAACAGTTGCCAATCCGTGGTCCCCTGCAGCAACCTTATAGGGTGACGCCTACCAGTTTGGGCGAAAGGGCACACGTTCACTTTGGAGCAAGGAAAACAGAAGTTAGCTGGAATACGTGTTTTACTTTCACGAGAATAAAACACTGTGACCCGTGCTATCCACTACCTCTACACACACTGTGTGTTCAGCGANGTGTTTTACTTTCACGAGAATAAAACACTGTGACCCGTGCTATCCACTACCTCTACACACACTGTGTGTTCAGCGAACTTTGCATAAGGGCAAGACAGGAGAAGGGGCCAGTCAGCTAGAAGAGCCTTGCTTGAAGAGTGGACAAGAGCAACAATTAAGTAGCAGTGAAAACAACTAAAACCTTATTATGGCTGGTAGTCCTGAAAGGACCTGGGGCATCACATGTGGTGAACTTGACGACAAGTGCCAAGGGTAGCGACATCTCTTAGGCTGCGCTGGTAGAGAAAGCGTCGGTGGTAGCAGGTACTGGAAGCTCTCAGGAGAGTCCTCAGGAGGACTGTAACTGTAGTAGAGAGACTTAGCACAACTGATGCTAAGACGAGCTACTGGAACAACTTGCGGTGTTGACTCCTCAAGGTGAAGGCGGTTGGCAGAGAGGCCTAGCACTGGATGGTGATGGTGCAAGCTGCCTCGCCACAACTGACGTTTCTGCCAGGCGCACTGCGTTATATTCTGCTTACCGGCGTGTCTTTCGGGTCCCTTCAGTTAACTTCGGCCGCCACCCTTCGGGTTCAGGCCAGGTGGAGATACTGCTGCCATCTCTCGGTCGGGTGGTGGCCCAGTAGTTTGGCAGCTATGCGGACGGTAGCCGCCGCTCGCTTAGGGGCAAACTCTTGCATGCTGGTGGTTGCTTCTAGGCAAGATTAGAAATGGCGGGGGCGATAACATGACTTTCTTTTACTATGTTGGCACTGGCCATGGAGGCGGCCGGTCGGGGTTTGATCTCCCTCTGGGCACGTGGCACGCACGTGATGTTGAGAAGTCAAAAAGAATGGTGGATAAGAAACGCCACGCATCAATATTAAAAGCATGAACATCAATACTCTGCTGTAGACGTAATAGGCACTACATACGTCGACACATAGCAGCTTAAGTGCGACGTAGTGGGTGATGCGGCACGGAACTTTGTTTACAATGGCTGTAGGTGGGGATGTTAAGTTGCCACCTAACTTGGACTTGCAAATTAAGAATGCTTATGCAGACTGAAAGTTTTGGGAGTCTGAGTTTGAAGACTACCTAGTAAGCACAGGTCAAGATGATGCTAATGACAAGGTTAAGATTTCCCTTTTACGGAATATATTTGGCAGTGCATAATCTTGCATCCTGACGACCCTCACCATTCCTGACGATTGCAACAATCATCTCAAGGTCAAAGAAGCTATCAAACGATATGTCCATCCAAGGGTTAGTGAGGTCTTCGAAAAGTATGTCTTTACTCAANCAAGGTCAAAGAAGCTATCAAACGATATGTCCATCCAAGGGTTAGTGAGGTCTTCGAAAAGTATGTCTTTACTCAACGATGCCAAGAAGAAATGGCAAGTTTTGACCAATATTTACTTCCCTATGCCAGTTGATCACGAATTGTTATTATAACCAGAAAGATGCTGAGAGTGCAAAGAACATCCGAAGCACAGCTCTGAAGTGCTGCTACATGCTTTTTCAGTTAGTGCAAAAAGTTACATGCAGGATATTAACACAGCTTTCTTGGCACACCATAATTCACTTACAAAACTGATTGTCTGAATTTCTGTCATCAACCTGGAGACAGCTAAAAAGAATTACAAAAAATTCTTCTGGGACCATATTGCCTACAACGGTAGATACATGACATGCTCTTATCACCATAGGTCGTATTGGACCAGAACAATTTTTCATAATATTGGTTAACGCTTCTTGGTTGGGTGGTGTTGGGTTAAGGAAAGTTTTGAGGGGCGTTGAAAATGGATTTGGATACCTGACTAGGCACCAGACACGATTCGCACATGGTGCCAATTGTTGCTGCTAGTGATGATCTCAGGGTATGGCGTTCGCCCGGACGTAAGCAGATACTTCGTGAAATGTTGGAAGATCCCCTCGCTCCTGATACTAACATGGAAAATACTGCTAGCCAATTCCGGCTGACCCACACACCTTAAACTGTAAAAGCTCTGAGTTTAGCATACTGGCCATTAAGTAATTTACGTGAAACTGGGTGACGGCTGGTTAAAGGGGACCCATACCCCGAAACTCCCGAAGTCAGTGCTTGAAATAAAAGACATGAAGTCTGAAAACTTGCATTTAATTACTCTTGCACAGGGACACTTACATCGCCCTAGGTGAACACTTTATACGGACTCTGCCCCGCAACCCACCAAACAGGCAAGACTAACAAAAAATACAAGTCTGTGCATAGGAGTGAATTATTGGTGCATTAAGCTTCCCCAGGCGATGCTATTCCCGAGGAAGAAGGGGTGGCATCTCAAGATGCAGAAAGAACAGGTTCAGGTACGTTACAGTAGACTATTGCAGCTAAAGGTGATTGACACGAAAACATGAAGGGGCCCAGAACATGACGCGGTGCGTGCCGACTCCTAGAGATGCTCGACAGCGACTGAGTCTGGCTAGCACATGCATCTTGAACTATGGAGGCACGCAGCTCGCCCTGCATTACTTTCTGCTTACCTGTAACTTGCAACAATTAAAAGGACATGAACACATTTGCTCGATAACTTAACAAAATAATTACATACATACTCCCTGAATAAAAACAGTTACAATCTACACTTGGTTGGCATGACATGAGGGTGACACAACTGAGGTGAAAAATGTGTGAATTTGAGAATTACAANTACAATCTACACTTGGTTGGCATGACATGAGGGTGACACAACTGAGGTGAAAAATGTGTGAATTTGAGAATTACAAAATAAAAAACCCTGAGATTCTAGTGGGGGCATCTCTGAACATTTATACCCTTTGTGTGTCTTTCTTTACTTTCAAATATTTGCTTTGAAATTGTCCTGCAAATTATATACTCTGGACCTGCCATTACGCACCCTTATGGGGGGTGAGGGGAAGTATACGGTTGTGCTGCATTATTCTGCACCTTCACACTGCAGTTGTGTCGGCACTTGTGGTGCTCTGCAGCTACTGTAGTGCGGTTGATGCAGTGAACGCATGGCATAGTAAACAGTTTGGAATGCAGAACGCCGTGCTGCATCATGGTGTTCAGCAGCTTGACATCAGCAAGTCAGACAATCAGTTCTGCAAGCAAATCGGTGTGTGCTAAGAAGTCAATCAAATTGTTAATATTTTGTATGTTAGATACAATAACTGGACCAACAGTGAAAAAAGTACGCAGAATTCATATTGTACGAGGAGTTCAACTTGTTTACATAGTGCAACATTGTCAATTTGGTTTTAGAATAACAACCTGCTGTGAACAAGATTGAAATGAAAGGTGCAAATTAGTGCAGTCATTTCAATGTGTTTTAACATTAGTATAGATGCAAATTTTGAGGATAGTACCACATTGCACACAGCCTTGAATTTTTCCGAATTTGTCTTTACTAATTGTTATTCTTAATTATAGTTTGGAGAAGTTAGAATGGGTCTAGGGTACAAGAATCGTTATATACGAATGTGAATGTGTCCTTGTTATTGAGTATTTAGTTGTTCACTGGGTTTAATTTAATTTCCTATGGAAAGCATTTTCCACTGAAACGATTCTAAAATATATGTAATGAGGTGCAGTGTAATTTTCGTAAACACTTTTGGTTAGTCACATTGTTAGAAAGTTTTTTAATACTTTTATTTGTAACTATACAAATCATTGATTAATTATTTTACACCAATGCAACAACTGTATAGCGTTGTCAATATACATGCCATTTCTGAATTTTTGTATTTTATATCAGGTTCACAATGTTTGGGATTTTGTACCAACCATCAATTAACACCAGAAAACTCCATTTGTATAAAATCTGTGCAATTCTGCTGTGTAGGGTGCAAATGATATCAACTGCATAGAGAATACCAATTTACCTGCTTCACATATTTTTTTACCTACTTTGTATGTAACTGGTAAACCTGTATGAGGCAGGAAAATTACTGTGCCCACTATTGTTTGTGCTCAAGGGATTATAAAGGTGCAAATTTGATGTGAATTCACAATTCCGGAGGCATTTGTGGATGTATTTGACATTCTTTGTACCGTACCTTTATATATTTCTGGTAGCAGAGATAGTTTCATGTCTAGAATTTCTCTTATTAACAATGTGTATATGCAGTTATAATTCTCCATAATTACTAGTAGTGATACATACTGTTTTATATATAAATACACACACACACATATATATATATATATATATATATATATATAGACACACACTCAGGACAGCAACCAGCCTTCCTTCCGTCCACCGCATCAACCGGCACCAGTGTGCCCTCAGTGCACAGTGCAGTGCCGCAGTGTAGTGCGAGAGCAGGAAAGTGCAGAGTATTGCCGCACAAATTCATATCCCCCACCCCTCTCCAGACCTGTTGGACTCTGTACATATTAATTATAGGGCAACTTAAGATCAAATAATTAAAAGCAAAAATAAGAGACACCAGGCGTGTGGATGCTCAAAGATGCTCCTATAAGCATTTATATGCTTTAATTACGTTTATTTGATAATTTACAGAAGTTTTTGCACCCTCATTTCATGCCATCCACATTTAGATTATATTTGTTCATGTGTAGTGTAATAATATGTATTTATTTATTTATATTTATGCAAGGGTTCATGTCTATTTAGTTGTTCAAGTGTTTCAGTTCAACATAAAGTAGTTCAGGGCGAACAGTGTGCCGCCATAGTTCGTGCCTCGCGAGATCGCCAGATTCAGTCACCGTAGAGTGTCTCAAGGGGTCTGCATGCGCCACGTCGTGCACTGGGTGCTTTCACAATTTCGCGCCAATCATCTTCAGCTGCAATAGTCTAATATAACTTACTGGAGCCTGCTCTTTTCTGCACCCAGAGTCGCCACCCCTTCTTCCCCAGGAATAGCATCGCCCAGGGAAGCTTAACACACCAGTAATTAATTTTTGTGCACACTGGTGTACTTTCACAGTGTTGCCTACCTTGTGGGCCACAGGCCAGGACCCGTGTAAAGTTTTCACCTAGTGATGTAAAGTTTTGTGCAAGAGTAATTACACGCAAGTTTTCAGGCTTAGTGTTTTTCATTTTGAGGACTGCCTTCGGGCGTTTCGGGGTCCGAGTCCCCTACAACCCGCTTTCACCGTAATTTTACCTAATCTACCTTAATAACCAGCATACTGAACACTGAGCTTTTATCAGTAAAAGGCATGTGGATCAGCCTGAATAGGTCCACTTCATTCTGACTTATCAGGCATAGGGAACACCTTGTTTTTCGTGTCCAGAGAGGCTCATCCAACAATTTTACTGAGGGACTGCGTACGTCCAGACGAACAGCCCACCGTACCCTGAGATCATCAGTAGCAGCAGCAATTGACACCGCCTGCCGACGGTGTCTGGCGCCTAGTCAGGTATCCAACTTCAAACCCTCCTAACAATGTTTTTCACTGCCCCTCCAAACTTCCATTATCTCAACACAACCCAAGCAACAGGCGTTAAATTGGCGCCCGTATGTGGGGCCATTTCCTGCTGGAAACCCTCATTACTCAAAATTTACGTAATTAATAAGTTTAGAGGCTTTTCTGGCCTAAATTGTGCCAGTTTATATTATTAGTAAATTTTCAAGTCACCAGAAAGATGTCCAAGAAGATACTTGTGACTCCATTACTGCAGAGTCGCCTGAAGAGTAAGACTGTTCTGAATAATTTGATCCAGAGGTCCACTTAATTTCTAAATGTTGCTTTAAGTTGAACAGAAACTTTTAAATATTTTTTTNGAATAATTTGATCCAGAGGTCCACTTAATTTCTAAATGTTGCTTTAAGTTGAACAGAAACTTTTAAATATTTTTTTCGTATCGTAATCTGCCCAGAAGTCCTGAGAATTGAATTCAGCTCTAAAAAAGGTAGTTTTACAAGAATTTGTTTTGTGATCTTATTCAATGTTAATATGAAATTCGTTTCACTGAACTTTCTCTTCAGGAAATAGCATTAATCTGGACAAATTAAAATTCACATAATGCTGTCCTTGAAACATTTTANATAGAGAGAGAGAGAGATAGAGAGAGAGAGAGAGATAGAGAGAGAGAGCGCACGTTATTTATTTATACTGCTGAGAAATCGTAATATTGAATCACATTCGCCCTCATTAAAAATTATATTTTAATTAAATAATTTTCTGGTAATTTAAAAAATGTTCTTAGGTGTCTGATGCTAATAAGTGTTGCAAATTTTCTTGTCACAGTAATAAAACTTTAAGTTTCATCAAGGGTATCTCTACGTGATTTGTGTGGAATTGGAATTTTAAATCTTAATAAAAAGGGTACAATTTGTGTTGATGTGGACCACTCCTGCATGGCCAGGCGCGGCTACTGTCACCACATAATCGGTCCACAGCTGCTGCACCAGTGAGCATTCGGAAAACGCATGCTTTGCGTTCCGATGCACGTCAGCATCGTTCACACATGAACGGGTCACGATCCTGTACCGAGTAACCCTGTTTAGTGTCTGTGGCGACTCTAGAGTAATCATGTAAATTAGGATAGGAATCAAGTATAGAAATGTGCAGAACATTGCAGTATAGTTAAGAGACCACTGACAAGTGTAAGTGTAACTCGCCCTTATGGAATTTAAACGTAATATCAGAGTAAATGCATGCCATGTGCATATTTAATTAGGTGTAGGAAATCAGGGTAATGTCATTTGAAGTGTTTTATGTGATTTTTACAATTTAAGCATGTATCTGGTTAAGCCAAACTATTACGTGGCGAATNATGTATCTGGTTAAGCCAAACTATTACGTGGCGAATAATCAGTCTTTAATTCAACTTGACTGTTCCGGTCACAGAGTGCCCCCGAAATTGAAAGACATAAAATTCCCACAGAATTGAAAGGTTTTGTGTGTAAATATGCTGATAATTAAGAACTCTGGACTCTCCGCAGGATCAGGGATGTTCATCCCGAACGTTTCAGTGATTTGTTATATGTATGTGTTACGTTTAATGTAATGAGGTCAGTAAATTAAGGCCCCTCGCAGAATGGTGCGACCTGTCAGCAAAGATGCCGCTTCCCCTGCGCCAGTTCCAAAAGTTTAATTTCATGGGTCGTAGGTGCTGCATGTGAATCGCTTCGCAGGGTACTTTCATACTTTGTTATCTTCACTTCAAGTCAATAGCCTAACGTAGTTTACTGAAACCTTTGTTTTTTCTTCGAAGTATACCCCGCATTTGCAGCACCCCTCTGCAAGCTCGTTCCACCGCATCTAGAAGGCCTATTTCGCTTGCAGTGTAAATGTGAATATCAAGGCGACTGAGGAGCCTGAATACCCCATGTTATATTTATATTTTTCTGTAACTTTTGGCGCAGCATGTCAGGGAATACAGCCATATAGTCGTTCGGCCCATGATCCTAAGAACAGTGATCTCATATTCACCCGGTGAGTTGGTGGCCGTTCCGTTCAATCAGAGTATTAGTGTTATGTTTTCACTTTTATTAACATGGACACGAAATGCAGTATGTATTATCTGTGCCCTACCGCTCAGGCCATGTTAGTGTTGTATCTCTGTATGTTCCGTCACAGCATACTTATACACCTGGAAAAAATGTAAATCTATTTCACTTAACCGTTGGAGAGAATTAATGTATTTTTAATTTATTGTCTGACAAAAAGTGCATAATGTTGCATCATACTTTGATAAATAGTCAGTAGTATTCTCTGTNATTTTTAATTTATTGTCTGACAAAAAGTGCATAATGTTGCATCATACTTTGATAAATAGTCAGTAGTATTCTCTGTCAGTGTCCTTTTGGGTTGCTTAGCAACTGCACAGAGGAATTTGTTAATTGTCGTAAATGCAAGGCTTCTTTCTCACACCATTGCTTAGGTCAGACACATAAATAATTTACTTACCGCAATTACATTAAAATTGAATAACACCACAAAACAATAAACTACGATGGGTTGTTGTGGTCTCAGGAGTAGGTCAAATGTGTTGGAAATTTGTGGTGACCGATTTTTTAAGGTTTGTTTGGGATCATTTTGATCATAAGGGCACCAGCTCNATTTTTAATTTATTGTCTGACAAAAAGTGCATAATGTTGCATCATACTTTGATAAATAGTCAGTAGTATTCTCTGCCAGTGTCCTTTTGGGTTGCTTAGCAACTGCACAGAGGAATTTGTTAATTGTCGTAAATGCAAGGCTTCTTTCTCACACCATTGCTTAGGTCAGACACATAGATAATTTACTTACCGCAATTACATTAAAATTAAATAACACCACAAAACAATAAACTACGATGGGTTGTTGTGGGCTCAGGAGTAGGTAAAATGTGTTGGAAATTTGTGGTGACCGATTTTTTAAGGTTTGTTTGGGATCATTTTGATCATAAGGGCACCAGCTCNAAATGTGTTGGAAATTTGTGGTGACCGATTTTTTAAGGTTTGTTTGGGATCATTTTGATCATAAGGGCACCAGCTCGGTCGAGGAGAAACTTTTATATAGTGGCAGACCGTTCGCCCGCGTCGCTACTCCTGGAGCCACCTTGCGTGGATGACGACGTATTATTGGAAAGTTATACCTTTCTGCCTGCCTAGTGAGGAAGCAGGATTCCTCACACGCCAATAATTAATAGGTGAGACTGTTAAGTGGCCGTCTCTTACGCCAAAACAACATAAAACTAAGATCGGGGGTGCCGTGCACCAGAGGGTGCAAGACCCAAAATGACGTTCCTGCGAAGCGGCTGGCAGTGAAATAAAACACCATTTACCAAACAGTTGTTTTTTTCGCTGCAAAAATTACTCCTTGTAGACACGTACATTGTTCCCACAACTACAGCAGGTTGGTAACATAAGCTGTTAGAAAATGGTGCAAAGCCGATGCACAATTATGGTGTTATGATCCTGGCACTTTTGGTGGGACGTGGGGATGGTGCTGCCTCTGGGTGAAGAAAAATAAAATGCGGTTCCATAGTATAATTGACTATTGATGCTACAAGGTGAATAAAACAAAATGTGGCGAAGGTCCACAGGCACGCTACGCGTGACCACTCCCAGCAACGCTAAAAGATCAACTTAAAAAAATGGTGGAGGTCCACCAAGACCCAGCCCAAAAGTGCAGGAGAATCACAAGAAAATACAAAACATATCTTAATGACAAGCACACCAAGCTATCAAGACCCTGAATTACAAAACGAACGAACACTATATGATTTGCTTTGACAAACAAATTATGTGAAAATATAAATATGTATTGGCAGTAAACAAGTTAAAACAATGTATTGTTAAAAGGATATGTGGCTGTTTCTCTCAGTCCATTGCCTTGTTCATTTAATTAAAAGCACAATTACAATACAATAAAGGAATTGAGAAAATAATTCTAATATCAAATTTGTTTATGATAAAATGGCTTTGGGTGGCTCGATCAGGGCGACTCCACTTTCACCCCAGGAGGGGTATGGGTAGTCATGCCTGAATGACTATAAAACAAGGAAAATTCTTTACCAGAGATATTCTGGTTGAATTTATAATGGCTGTACTTTCAGAAAAAATATTTGGGTATCAAACTGCACTCTTGCTACTCGGACATATACACACAGGGACGTAACACGTTTAGAGAGGGTGCTCGAAGGGAGTTGCTGGGGATCTGTAGCCATTGTGGCCCCCTCACTGCATTCATTTCCCCAGTGGCAACTTTACCGTTGGCAGGGGGGTTGTTTGATGATTGTGGTTAGCCTGAATTAATATGCCCTCAAAAGTTACCTTTTGTGGGTAATAACGTAGGACAGTCACATAACTCCGGCAGTGCTTCTGACATCGTCCAGGTACGGTGCACTCCTAGTACATCATGTCGAGGCAGGAGAAGTGTAGGTGTAACCATCGTCTCCCCTCAGTAGAGGGCACGTCGCCACTGCGAATTTGAAACGAGACAAATGGTTTAAGAGGGTGGGTCACAGCATGCAGCAACTGAAATCCCTATAAAACTATTGATGTCATATACAAAATTAAAATCACAATAATTTTTAATATTGTTTCAATAAATTTCAGTAATTTCAATAAATAAAACATTTAATAAAAATAGTAAAATTATTGATTGTGTGTGAGGTTCAGGATTGGGGGGAGGAAAATATTTAAATATACATAAACCAAATCCATTAACCAAGTAATGTAAATAAACACAATTTTGGAATGAATTTATTACAATATCAAATATTCCTGCATCTTGGCCAATTACAAAATTCAATCAAATGCAACAGTTCCCATTTTTCTGGCACGTTCAATGTAATTGTCAACTTGCGATAGCCTGTATAACGGCCATTTTCTGGGATTCGGTGCTCAGCCCTGGAGGCATCGAAAACGCAAATTGCAATGCAGTAGGTTTCAACAACGAATTAGTTATTTTTATTATGCATTATGCTTGACATGTTTTGCACAGTGTCCTACTGACGTGGACCACTCCTGCCTGGTCTGGCATGGTCACTGTCATCACATCATCAACTCAAAGTCGCTGTATCAGTGCCACCCGCACAACACCCACATCGTTCGTCACGATGTTTCGTTCGTCCCGATGCGTGTCCGCTTCGGTTACTTGGGAACGGGTCATGACCCGATACCGAGTGATCCAACCGAGTGCCCGTGGTGTCCCTAGAGATACCAGTGTAATTAGGATAGGAATAAAATTTTAGAATATGTATTAAATTGCATTAGAATTTATCGCCCACTGCCAAATGTTCGTGAAATTCGCCCTTAGGGGATTGCGCAGTAATCGCAGAATATATGCACACCATGTGCATATTGAATTAGGTGTAGAACAGCAAGGCTAGGCTATTTGAAGTTTTCTATATAATTTTCCGGTTGCAATTGTGTGTTGAATCAAGCCAATTAGTGACGTGGGAAATAATGTGTCTTTCTTTCAACCTGACTGTTCCGGTCGTAGAGTACCCTTAAACTTGAAATACCTAAATTTTCCACATGCTCTGCAAGGCACTACTTAATCATGTTTTGTATTTAAATGAGTGCTTAAGAAAGAACTCTGAACTATCCTCAAGCTAAGGGATGTCCATCCCGAACGTTGAAGGGTCCTATTGTCTGTATGTTTTACATGTTTATTTAATGAGGTCAGTAAACTAAGATACCTCGTGGGATGACGCGAGCTCTCGGCGAGAATGTGGTTCTCCTGCGCTACCCCCGGCAGTCTTATTCCACGGGTCTTAGGTTCTACACGTGCATCGTGTCGCGGGGTCTTTTATACTTTTTTTCTGAGCACTTAACTGCAATAGGGGTTAACGTAATTTGCTGGAACTTTTATTTAGTTTACCAACAGTCTTCCCGCGTTCGCATCAGCCCTTCGTCAGCTCAATATTACCGACCCCGGAGGATTAATTATTATTGTAAGTTTTCAAGCCATTCTTGGCATTTTTTTGTACCGTAACTGCCGCTGATAGGCCTTGCTAGTCAGGTCCGCTTTAATTTGCACGGTATACATGCAACTGTGTACACTATTCGACAATACNTGTTTTGCACAGTGTCCTACTGACGTGGACCACTCCTGCCTGGTCTGGCATGGTCACTGTCATCACATCATCAACTCAAAGTCGCTGTATCAGTGCGACCCGCACAACACCCACATCGTTCGTCACGATGTTTCGTTCGTCCCGATGCGTGTCCGCTTCGGTTACTTGGGAACGGGTCATGACCTGATACCGAGTGATCCAACCGAGTGCCCGTGGTGTCCCTAGAGATACCAGTGTATTTAGGATAGGAATAAAATTTAAGAATATGTATTAAATTGCATTAGAATTTATCGCCCACTGCCAAATGTTCGTGAAATTCGCCCTTAGGGGATTGCGCAGTAATCGCAGAATATATGCACGCCATGTGCATATTGAATTAGGTGTAGAACAGCAAGGCTAGGGTATTTAAAGTTTTCTATATAATTTTCCGGTTGCAATTGTGTGTTGAATCAAGCCAATTAGTGACGTGGGAAATAATGTGTCTTTCTTTCAACCTGACTGTTCTGGTCGTAGAGTACCCTTAAACTTGAAATACCTAAATTTTCCACATGCTCTGCAAGGCACTACTTAATCATGTTTTGTATTTAAATGAGTGCTTAAGAAAGAACTCTGAACTATCCTCAAGCTAAGGGATGTCCATCCCGAACGTTGAAGGGTCCTATTGTCTGTATGTTTTACATGTTTATTTAATGAGGTCAGTAAACTAAGATACCTCGTGGGATGACGCGAGCTCTCGGCGAGAATGTGGTTCTCCTGCGCTACCCCCGGCAGTCTTATTCCACGGGTCTTAGGTTCTACACGTGCATCGTGTCGCGGGGACTTTTATACTTTTTTTCTGAGCACTTAACTGCAATAGGGGTTAACGTAATTTGCTGGAACTTTTATTTAGTTTACCAACAGTCTTCCCGCGTTCGCATCAGCCCTTCGTCATCTCAATATTACCGACCCCGGAGGATTAATTATTATTGTAAGTTTTCAAGCCATTCTTGGCATTTTTTTGTACCGTAACTGCTGCTGATAGGCCTTGCTAGTCAGGTCCGCTTTAATTTGCACGGTATACATGCAACTGTGTACACTATTCGACAATACNGCTGATAGGCCTTGCTAGTCAGGTCCGCTTTAATTTGCACGGTATACATGCAACTGTGTACACTATTCGACAATACAATTTACTAGAGTTAACAGACACTTGTGAGTTCTCATTCAGTGTTGTAGTTCATGCCCTGGCCCTATCCAGGAAGTCATCAATGTATCAAGGAGGTATCCTTCATTGATAAGGTAAAAGGTAATACAAAAGCTTGATGGGGTGCCTTAATACCCCTCCAATATATTACGTTTTTCTGTAAATTTGTACCGTGTGTGTCAGGGGACACAACCATGTGGTCGTTCGGCCCACGATCCTGAGAACTGTGACTCCGTGCTCACCCAGCCAACTGGCGCCTATTCTATTCGAAATAGGAATATAGTGTAATATTCTGACTTTTCTTAACATAGTCACCGGACGACGCCCACATTACTATCCCCGACCGCTCAGGTAACGTCACTACAATTCAATAAATAAAAACATAAGATTTCGAAACTCCTTTTCCCTGACATTTGTGTGTTAAAAATTATATTTTAATTGTTTATCAGAAAATGGAATGAAATGCATCTCCAAAAGCATTTCCGACCTTCGTAAACAGAAATCATTGAGAAAATTTTTGAATATAACATATTTCCCGCCAAATTGATAGCCATTAAATTAGTCGTTCGATAAGAGCCATTGGTAAATATTTAAATTGTTAGGAAGAACATAAATATGCATNGATAGCCATTAAATTAGTCGTTCGATAAGAGCCATTGGTAAATATTTAAATTGTTAGGAAGAACATAAATATGCATGGAGGTTTTTTTTTAAAGTTCTCTTTGACAGTTTCTTAATATTAAAACCTAAAAAAAATTATATTATATTGTAAAAAATTAATTTTTAAAAATTAGTTTATTTCTGAACGCACTCTTTATAAAACAATATAATTTTCATACATAATATTTAGTTTGATGGACTTTAAGCATANATAGCCATTAAATTAGTCGTTCGATAAGAGCCATTGGTAAATATTTAAATTGTTAGGAAGAACATAAATATGCATAGAGGTTTTTTTTAAAGTTCTTTTTGACAGTTTCTTAATATTAAAACCTAAAAAAAATTATATTATATTGTAAAAAATTAATTTTTAAAAATTACTTTATTTCTGAACGCACTCTTTATAAAACAATATAATTTTCATACATAATATTTAGTTTGATGGACTTTAAGCATATCATCATTATTCTGGCAATATAATTTTGATTTACATTAATTTTTACATTTTAGCTCTTATTGAATTTTTTATACGAGTAAGGAAGGGGAATGGATATGACGTCATTAAAGAAAGGAAACAAAAGAGCGTGTACCATGCAGTTGTTCCGTTACAAACGTTGGGATTGAGAGAGGGCGTTAGCGTACCGCTGAGTTGTTTATGGGAGCGGTGGATAAGTGATCGGAAGATTTTTGTGTTTACAGACCCGTCTATTTGGATATCTGCACAAGGATTAGCGAAGATGTCTTCTTCGTCGTCGAAAGTAACGAAAAAATCTACTATTACAACATCCACGACTTCAACACCGCAGCAGCCTGGTAGTGCAAATACCAGTGGATATGGAAGTGCTTCTCGTCCAAGCAGGCCGACAAGCCCTTTGACGCCACACAAGTTAAGCCGGCTGGAAGAGAAAACAGAACTCACCAATCTTAATAATAGATTGGCATCATATATTGATATAGTTAGAAATCTGCAAAATGAAAATACCCAGCTTACCCACAGGATCAGAACTTTTGAAGAGACTCAAACTCGAGAAGTTAGCAACGTTCGGGCTATGTACCAATCAGAAATTGATGAATGCAAAAAACTTGTTGATGAGCTGTCGAAGGAGAAAGCTAAACTTGAGATCGATGTTAAGCGCCTTTTGGAAGACAAAAATGAATTGCAACAGAGGTATGTAAATGTAGTGGCTACCTAACATTTACTATAAAGTAGCTTTGTAAACTAACTGATAAATGTGTAGTCGATGTGTATTGAATGGTTCTGCGACACTTAGTGGTTTATGATAGTGAATAATGCGAAATATCTGAAAACTTTAATAAAGAAGTAGTGGTTTCTAATATCTAATCTGATATTATTTTGCAACACGTGTGCAACTATTTAGTAAATTATTTAACAATGTGCAGCATAGCCATCCAGTAAAGTGGGCAAAGCAGTTAAATAAGGCTGGAATGATTGACAATTTTCAAGCGGCTGGGCGGTAAAGTTTCTATACGTACAGTCTGCATTGTTATTAGCGAAATTTTTTGGATGGTACTTTTGTGGTTTAAATAGGTTGTTAAATTCCAGTAAGAGTTTGAATTAAGTTTGCATCGTAAGAAAACTAGGAGATGCCGCGTTCGAAATAAATATTACATAAGGTATTACTTATTAAAAACTAAATACATACTAAAATATCGTACGTAGTAATTATAGGCGACTAATTCGGGACACGTAACGGAATGGTAAATTAAGAGCACCCCCAATTAAGAATTGTTGCATTTATGGTAAATTAAAAGAACCCCCCCCCCCCAATTAAGAATTGTTGTATTACAAGAAAAAAATTAAGATACCTTATCAAGAAATCCCTTTTTGTTGTGTACCATAAATTTGTGGAATGTTTATTATTTTAGGCATTCAGTAATATTCGATCACATTTTGGCAGTAATACTTCTGTGTAAATTATTCTCTGGAAAAACATAATGCAAAGAACCAAATATAGACTATCACAGTTTTAGATAAAACCGTAGCCAAAAATACTCCATGTATAACATGTCCATGGTTGTTTCTTAAATGTGTTTGGTATCATTAGCATTTTAGATAATTGATAAGAATCTGTTAATATGAATTTCATGGGAACATCATNACGACCTCTGAAACAAGGGGAAAATATTTCAGAAAATAGTATATATCAACATTACTTCTGCTTAATATGAATTTCATGGGAACATCATGATATTTGTGGTGTATACTATGAAATATGACTGTGGCTATGAATATCAGGGAAATTGTGGTGTAAAAAGGCTAAATTTTATGTAATATAGATAACTTCACATAATATTATTTTTACATGAANTGTTAATATGAATTTCATGGGAACATCATGATATTTGTGGTGTGTACTATGAAATATGACTGTGGCTATGAAGATCAGGGAAATTGTGGTGTAAAAAGGCTAAATTTTATGTAATATAGATAACTTCACATAATATTATTTTTACATGANATCAGGGAAATTGTGGTGTAAAAAGGCTAAATTTTATGTAATATAGATAACTTCACATAATATTATTTTTACATGAAACTCAAAGCTTTGCAAGCTTGTGCTGGCTACTGTAAAAAAAAACTGGCATTTTGGATCACTGTATTGGGGATTTTCTCCCCTGCTGGTGCTGAAGACTGGCTTAGTGCGTAGTGTTTGGCTAAACTTTAGTAGTAATTTTGAGTGCGAGGGGGCTGACCTTGAACATCATTTACATAGGATCACTGTAATGAAATATAAATAAAAACAGCTGAAACATATTGTGGAGTTAAGGCTGTGTCAGATTTCACTGCAATGTGCCCTCAGGATCACTTATACTTGATCCCGTATCATGTCACGAGCCCTTGTTCCCTTGAAGAGAAATATTTGTTAGCGAATCTGATGCCCATGTTAGTTTCCACCTTGAGTTTTCATCTGTCAAATTTCACTCTTGAGTGTTTCACTTTTCTTTCTGACATTAGCAAGTGTTTTTCGCGGTCGTGCAGAGTTGTCAACACTAACCAAACAAATGAAATATTTCAAATNTTTCTGACATTAGCAAGTGTTTTTCGCGGTCGTGCAGAGTTGTCAACACTAACCAAACAAATGAAATATTTCAAATAGCGGGCTTTCGGAAAATGATTTAAGGCCTGAGAAGGGCAAGTTGCTCCTGCCCTTGACTGAAGGTGACATTCTAGGTTGCATAATNAGCGGGCTTTCGGAAAATGATTTAAGGCCTGAGAAGGGCAAGTTGCTCCTGCCCTTGACTGAAGGTGACATTCTAGGTTGCATAGTGTGTCCTTGCTGAGTTTGGACAGCGACAATGTGACATCACATCCGGGATGCATTTTTCAAAGGCACAAAACCAGGTAATGGCCTTTAGTTGGTGAATTCGAACATGGTCTTAGTTTATTTTGGTTAGATCTAGTCTGCATTTGACATGGCTAGGTGCCAGCAGTACACAGGCCCTTCAATTCCCATTATTAAATTCAGTCTGAGGCAGTACAATTTCCTATTCTGAATACAATTTCCATGCTAACATTATACTAAATACAGCCCATTAAACTGATATACACTTCCGTGGTGATGTAATGCTGATAGGTCTCTCACGTATAAGACATATTTATAGACCATTCACGGTTACTTCACTCTTCCGAAGCCCTGCTAAAGTTCTGCTTTTGGCTACCGATTGGCAATTACGTATACTTTCGCTACATGTAAACATAAACACTGGCATGCGACTTTTGTTTTAACTGTCAAATGCTTTGTTTTACTGTTTTCCAAAGAATTCGGTCATATTTCAAAAACCATTTCATGTAGATGTTCACAATTTAGGTCAGTTGTGACTTTTTAACAAGGTATGTATTGATATTTTTTGTGGTTTTTTTGTATGTTGTGTTAATAATGATATTGCACATTATACGTAATGGAAGTTGATGTTTTGCAGTGATTGTGATTAACCCTCTTACAACTGTGGGGGAAAGAACTGTACAGTAGTATTTAACCTCTTGTTATTGATGTGTGTTGGGTTATTTCATTAAAAGGAGTGCCTCAGTTGTAATAAATAACACAACGAAGGAGCAACAAGTCCAACGAAAATACAGTAAATTCAAGGATGCAACACATTTTGCTTATTTTTTGTACATAGCAGCAACAAACTTATAAGATAGTGGTGAACATGCACACACAGGCCTACCATAACTTTTATTCTGCTCTTATTTATTTGCATATACACTGAGATTTTACTAAGTTTGGTAATTGTATAGAATAGCAGCTTTTCTGAAGGAAACGTCCTAGACCACAAAAGTAACATAAGTGGGGGTAATTATCCAGAGTAGCAGTGTTTTCTTAAGGAAACGTCCTAGGCCAACAAAAGTAGCATTAATGTGTTCTGCACAGCTTACCTTGTTAATATTCAGAAGTGCGTAATGTTAAAATAAGTAGAACGTATTAAATAAAATGGTTACACATACCAGCAGTTTGCAGCTTTGTTTATGTCGGATGTAATGATTTTTGGTGAAGTAATGCATTAGTAACGTGAGCAAATGCGTATTGTGCCGTCACCTTATGGGCTTTGGGTGTGTAGACGTCGTCGTCACAGAATTTTAGTAGCAGTTCAGAAGCGAAACAGTGCAGATGTGTTTTTGCGGACGTGAGTTGTGACGTCCAAATCTGACAGTGCGAAGGCTTGTGATTTAAGATTGGAGGGTGTAAGAAAGAATTCTTCTGTGTGTAACATTCTCCTATGTGGCGGGTGTTACTTGGATGTCTTAGTAAATCGTGGTGTTTTGTCGATTGAGTTAAGATGCACCACAGTTGAATGGGTCGAGGACACTGGAATTGTACCCACCACCTACCTAGGCGAGTTGATTCATATACTTCCGGTGTGTTTTACGGTTACTTAAAACTCTAAAATCCTAGATATTAGACTAAAATCTGGGGTTAGATTAACACCCTAAAATCCTAGATTAGTTTAAAACCCAACAATCTTAGATTAGTTTAAAAACCCAACAATCCTAGATTAGTTTAAAACCCAACAATCTTAGATTAGTTTAAAAACCCAACAATCCTAGATTAGTTTAAAACCCAACAATCCTAGATTAGTTTAAAACCCAACAATCCTAGATTAGTTTAAAAATGTAAAATAGTGATTCATTCGTTGCGGGGTTACGTTCTGTTAGGTTACGTGGGCACATATTACGAAATTAGTTGGGCGTTAATGCCCCTAGTATATCCGTGTTGTATGTAATTAGTAGAGTGGAAATATACCACTTTTCAGGTTTTTTTTTGAAAATACAAAAAAGCAGCTACTCTGGATAATTACAGTTTTCGGTGACGCTGCTATTCTTTACAATTACAGTAATTTTTAAAGGTTTGTTTCAAAACATCCAAAGAAACCGTGATTATACTATACCTTCTATTGCAGAGAAACTAATCTCCATGCATATACAAACACACTCGCTCCAATTTATGCACAATAATTAAATTTAGCACTAACTTAATAATTACCAAAACTTAACATGCAAAAATGGCTGGCTTTGACAAAAATTGAATGAATTTTTGAAATGTTCAAAGCAAAGGACTCATTACCTCATATTGGTTTTTCTAAATTTTGTGAGCTAAGACCACAAAACTGCATTTTAGCAGGTAAGATTGGAGCCCATACAGTTTGTGTGTGCCCAACTCAGAATGTAAAATTAATGATGAATGGGGTCTAAAATGGATAATTTTGTTTTGAATGGAGATACACGCCAATAAAAAACTACCAAACCTGTTTATACAAAATAATGTGTAACCCACCGTAGACCAGTTATATGAATAACTGTAAAGTGTGTCCTTTAAGGCTTTATGGAGTCAGATGATTGAAGATGAAATGATAGATAGTGTAACATATGAGAAGTGGATGTCTAGTAGATATATGTACTTTGGAAACTTGTCATCAAAGATAAGGATGAGTTTATAGAGGAGTACGCAGATCTGTTGAAGTTAAAAACTCGCTCACTTATAGAAAACATGCAAAAGGAGTTTTATAATTATGGGAAATCAATTTTGAATGCAGGAGAAGTTGTAGTCATTTGTGATTTTGCCAAAAATGATTAATTTGTGCTACAAGACGAAGTTCAATCGTACCATTGGACTAACAGCCAGGCCACCCTCCATCCTTTTGTAATTTATTACAATGGAGGAGATGGTGTACTGACTCGCAATGCCATTGTGTTCAACCTCTTCCACACACGCCTGATGCCTGTGCTCATAGAAGCTACTCCTAACATACAAAAAAATGTTTTATTTCTCAGATGGTTGCGCAGGTCAGTACAAGTGCTTTTAGAATATTTGTTTGCACAAAACAGATTTTGGAATCAATGCAGTGGTATTCTTTGCTATGTCACACAGTAAAAGTGCCTGCGATGGTCTTGGGATATTGTGATACGACTAGCAACAAGGGCAAGTTTGCAGCGGCCTTATGACCGGCATAATGATGACACCTCAGCAGTTTTTTTAATTTGCAAGAGTAAATATTGCATCACAAAGGAATACAATGAACATAAAAAAAACTATTGACAACATGCTTTGCCAAAACAAACACTGTGAAAGGAACACACACATTTCATGAGTCATCCCAATAGCAGAAGCACAAATGGAGACCAAACTTTATTCCCAAAGCTCTGAAAAAACAATAGGAAGGACCTGCAACATCAGATGGATTGTCAGCAGATTGCCATTGGTACAACAAATGGGCAAAAGATCTAACTCCTTAAGGTCCAATAAATATTTTTTCATTTGTTGATTTGACCTGGAGTGACCCGTTGGCCTTAGTGCTTACGCGTTTCATGGCCTCGAGCCCACAAATTGCTGAAGGCAGGCAGAACACTTAACTTTATGTGTTGCTGCATTTCTGTATGTGGTGTTTTTCACATACAAGAAATGGATTTTGTTGTGTTAAGTGGAATTCATATTTATTTATGTAGCTTGGTAATGTGAAGATTTCAGGTAAATAGANGTGGTGTTTTTCACATACAAGAAATGGATTTTGTTGTGTTAAGTGGAATTCATATTTATTTATGTAGCTTGGTAATATGAAGATTTCAGTTAAATAGAANTATTTATGTAGCTTGGTAATGTGAAGATTTCAGGTAAATAGAAAAAAAAATTCTAAAAAAAAATGTGTGTATCGAACAATATTGATCCTTCTGAACTGTAATTACATATGTGCATTATTATGCAGTACAGACTATGAATTGTGATAGTGGGAAAGGCTATGAAGATTAAGGATAGCGCACACTATGCAGCCACAGACCAGCATGTTGTGGACCTGCAGTTGCAGCTTGATGCAGGTTCCCACACCCGTCACCAGCACAGGCTGACACTGTTGGTCACAATGATAGAGAGAGAGAATACTGACCAGCTCTTTCTGGTCGGCTTGTTGCACGATGAAGTAGATATTGTGGTTCCATAACGTAAATCAACTTGCTGCTTCATAAATACTGTATGGCCAAAAGATGCTCATATTAACGGTACTAACATTAAATCAAACTAGTTCATTTTTTTGAAAGGTTTATATGGTAGGTAGGTCCTGAAGTCGCGTTGACAGCAATATCATTAGAGATGGAACCAGAAACATATGCAGCACTAGTTAGGTAGTTACAAATACACACGTGCCTTACCCAGAAAATCTCTTACCCGAAGCTAGCATGCCACCAGCTGCAATATGGAGGTGGGATTCGGACCATCAACTTTGTTAGTCAGTATAGTGTTTTGGTAGATAAGGTTTGCTAACCTAAAGTGTTTTAAAAATTAGTGTTGGAACCACAAATCATGCAAGTTTACATGGCCTACCATAGCACAATGTGAGTGTAAAATTTGGTGGATGGGTTGATTGGTCCCAGAGATATGGCAAAAATTGTTATGCATTAGCACATTGATAATTGTCATATGTACTGCCAGCTTGCTTATAAAGTTAAGTTGAAATTGTTGGGGAGATGTGGCATACTAAGAAAAAGTATTTACATGACTGTTATTTTTATAATGTGACCAATGCCTGTATAACATATATATATAGATGGACTTCAGAAGTATGTCTTGTCGCATGAATTTGTTGCGAATGATATTATTTCGGAGATAGGACATAAAAGCTTAATTTTGCATCTAGTTCTCGCTTCTAAAATGGTGAGAAAAGTTTATGTAAAAGCTCATGTGAATCTTGCATAGACACTGCCAGTGCACAGTTCACACACACAAATATGTATATATGTATGTAGTTTTGGCCTATATATATATAATTAGTTTTGGCCTACTCTAGTACTACTTGTATACAAAATTTAGTAGGAATGTGTTAATTATTTTTCCCAAGATATGTCATAAAATCTTTATTTTTTCACGCAGTACTATCTTGCAAAATGGCTGACAAGTGGCTGTGTGTTGGTCTCTATGATGCTTGAAATTTTGCTCAATATTGGTTGAACGTTATGGCAAATGACCAATACATTTGCATGGCCACCATTTTGAAATTGTGCTTTATCCATTTAAATTGCATATACTTACCTGGCCACTGGTATTATGTGCCAGTTTGGGAGGGAATGGGTTGAGTAGTTATAACGTAAAAGCTTAATTTTTTAATGTGGTCCTATCTTTCAAGATTGCAGGCAAAGGAGTATATCCATCTCTAACTTCAGTGCTTAAATGTTGTACAGTAGAATCCCGATAATTCGTATTGTCAAGGGACTGAATGTTAAATATGAATTATCGAGATATTTAACTTAGCGGGATTACCAATAATCGAGAGCAAAAGAAGAAAAAATACATAACGAGATTAATGCAAATTTGCATTAATATGTAATGATAAACGCATGGCTACATATTATGTATACATATAATCAATAATTACATATATAAAAAAAATTAAAAATTTACGTTTAAAAAAAATCTGTAATTTTCTTTTTGTGCAAGCCTTGCAGACGGGTATTGTCGGTGGCTTTGTCAAGCATGTTCAAAGCAGAAAATACTTAATCGCCAACGTCTGATTTCGCTAAGAAATGGTGCACGTTGTTGATGTATTGTTTAGCCACTTAAGGTGTAATTGTCGGCACATCATCTTCATCACCTTCATCATCAATGTCCTGAGATGGAGCCAAAATTTCGTCATCAGTTAGAATCCCAGCTGCCGCTAGGCCATCGTCAAAATGGACGAAATCTTTAAACGTTATAGAATTTTCTTCATTTTGAGGAAGACGATTCCAATTCACAGGGCATTCTAAGTCTTGTTCAGTAACTGCTGATGAAAGTTCCGTTCTACCTTCGTGAATCCACAAGCACGAAAACAGCTTTTTATTGTGCTTTCCCTAACACTTTGCCTCGCCTTGTAAGCAATGTTCATGGCTGAAAATAAGGTGATTTTATGATCCTTCCCATCCTCGATGCTGTCAAGGAGTNTTGCAGACGGGTATTGTCGGTGGCTTTGTCAAGCATGTTCAAAGCAGAAAATACTTAATCGCCAACGTCTGATTTGGCTAAGAAATGGTGCACGTTGTTGATGTATTGTTTAGCCACTTAAGGTGTAATTGTCGGCACATCATCTTCATCACCTTCACCATCAATGCCCTGAGATGGAGCCAAAATTTCGTCATCAGTTAGAATCCCAGCTGCCGCTAGGTCATCGTCAAAATGGACGAAATCTTTAAACGTTATAGAATTTTCTTCATTTTGAGGAAGACGATTCCAATTTACAGGGCATTCTAAGTCTTGTTCAGTAACTGCTGATGAAAGTTCCGTTCTACCTTCGTGAATCCAAAAGCACTAAAACAGTTTTTTATTGTGCTTTCCCTAACACTTTGCCACGCCTTGTGAGCAATGTTTATGGCTGAAAATAAGGTGATTTTATGATCCTTCCCATCCTCGATGCTGTCAAGGAGTTGCATCACTACTTCCTTGCGGTAAAAGGTTTTGAACGTTTTAATTATACCCTGGTCTAGAGGCTGCAGCTTAGAAGTAGTGTTGGCAGGCAAAAACACAACATTAACATGACTGAGCAGTGGGGTACTGTTGGTCGTACAATTATCCATGAAAAGTAGAATTTTTTGCTGCCTTTTCTCCATATCAGCATTCACTGATCATATCCATACCTTGAATAATTCGCCTGTCATCCACACCTTTTGTTTGCACGATAGGTCATCTGAAAAGTTTTTAAAACATCTTGGTTTGGCTGATTTGCCTATCATGAGAGGTCTCAATTTCTCAGATCCATCCATGTTGGCGGTCAACAATATGGTTGCACGTTCTTTACTATTTTTTCGCCATGACACTTTTCTTCCTTAAAACACATTGATCGGTCGGGGAGACACTTATAAAATAACCCAGTCTCATCAGCATTAAGATGTTGTTGGGCTCATAAGAATAGATTATTTCTCCCAATTAGTCTTTCCACTCAGAACAAACGTCGGCCGATACACTCGCACTTTCCCCACTAAGCTTCTTAAATTTTATGCTGTGCCTTTTTTTAAACCTATCAAACCAACCATCACTTGCACGAAAGTCTTTAATTCCCATTTTTTTCTGCGAAAACTTTTACTTTTTCTCTTAAAATGTTTCCTCCAACTGGTACATTCAAATTCCGTGCTTGCGCAAACCAATTTTTTAAATTCTCTTCTAGTTGTGGATACTTACCAGTCTTAAAGCACTTTACTTTGCTGCCCGATGTCTGGAAGGCGCTTTTGTCCTTCAGAATTGAGTTTATTGTGGGCGGAGGAACATTATAACGTTTGGACACGTCAATTTGTTTATCACTACCGGCCACGGCGTAAATTATTTCTTATTTTTTTCTAATGGAAAGACACGTATTAGCTCTTTTCGGAGGCATGGCTAAGACCGAACTGACTAACTTTTCACTCGCTCTGCTCCTTCCTACCCTCTCATAACCCTAGACCGGACACCAAGGCGCCTCTTAGTTCTGAGAATCACAGACACATTGCCTCACAGCCTACTCTGCGTCATTATCTGCCCTTCAAACCCTCCTACGTCCTTCAGTACCCTACCGGTCTTCTTTACCCTTCCCGAATTGCATAAATCTAGAGCTGGTGTACTGTCTAGGGTTAAAAACATTACGAGTTAACGAGATTTTTAAGTTGGATTTAAGAATTATAAGACGTTTTAATTGAGCTCAAGCACCAAAATAAATACGTATTATCGAGGGGACAGGAATGCATTTTTTTTTTTTTTACGAATTAAAGGGATTTGCACGAATTAGCGGGATATGCTAATAATCGGGATGCAAAATATCGAGATTTCACTGTACCATCATTCAAAATTCAAAAGTTTGTAGGGGGGACACACTTACAAGGAAATGATCTCGTAAGCCTCTCGTTCCTTTGTAAAATAGGTTTTAAAGTTGGGGCTGTTATGTGAAAAGCTGTAATTATCTGGGATGGGACAGTGGCTGCCAAACATTTAAAAAGGCGAAAGTAGTCGTTTAGAGATATTATATAACGGCTGCTGCTGTTAAAATTTATTTTACTGCTGCAGTGTTGTATTACAATGTTATTCAATGTAGTAATGACCTACATAACAAATTACTACTGCCAAATTTTGTCTTGATAAAAAGAAGTGAAAGCTGCTGATTAGCACGTACAATTTAGTAATAAAATAAAATTCATACTTAAATACACATTTGTTACCTCAAGCACACTGACAACCTCTCTTTAGGTGTAATTGCACAGCAATATTCTGAGTTTGCGAAAGTTAGATAAGTACGAATTATATTTAGCAGTTCTTGAAATATATGTTTTGAATTTTAAAATACTGCAAAAGATTTGTGCAATCTCTTTCAAGATCTGAAAATACAGAACTTGTCCAGTGTTTCCTTTGTTGATCTGAGGTATCCATAAACTTCTTTTTTCGCTTTCTTTATCCTTTTTATCTTCACGGTTATTTGGTCTATTCTAAAATTATTTCTAGTCAGTCATGCTGGAAATTAAGTTTGTCTGTGTTGTAAGTATTCAGTAGATGTTCAAGACAGCTTAAAAATTTTTACACGTTTTCTTTTTTTAAAAATACTTTTTGGTAGCAATTACATTAGGTTTGTTTACAAATTTATTCTTCTAAGTTCGTAAGTCCAAAACGCAAACAAAATTTTTACACTGTAGTTATAGGTTCCTCAACGCAAAATTAAATTTTGTGTAGATTTTTCTCGGGGAATGCAGTGATCCGCGAGATATGTTACAAATAAATGTTTTAAGTCTACAATATATTTGGAATAGAATTGTACTGCCAACTCCTCTATAGTCCAGTCATGTTTACTTCCAACTTTTCTATTTCCAGGATATTCCTCCGCCACATGCAAACTAAGCTTAACCAAGCCTAGAAAATTACACCAAATTGACAGCGCACAACATTTGTGTGAACTCAGTATAATATTTTGCATAAGAACTGTTTTGTACCTGACATTGTCAACGTACCTATTTTCTCCCTGTTTTTGTTCATGTTAATTATACATGAAATATTACAGTTTATAGATAAATTATAAGTGTAAGTTCAATTTATTAAATATTGTATTAATGTTAACACAAGTATGAAATGCTACATTGTAATACATGACATATCTAGGAAACAACCAAGTAAGTGATGTTTTAAAAGTATTATTCAAAAAGTGTGATGAAACAGCGGATAGATGATGCATCTTATCCATTTTTAAGCCCAACAAAAATGTGTACACGAGTTGATTGGCTTTAGGGGTTTTGTTCACCAAGCAGCATTACTGTTTTATTCAGTGGAAATTAGGTGGCTGACTTTAGAATGCAATTATGGCTGCTGGATAAGCTTATACTGTTTCTGTGGCATTATACAATTGAAGTGATCAATTCTGTCATGAGCAAAGACGAAGCCAAAACGATCAGTTGGGAAAACTGCAACAGTCTGTGAATTTTGTAACAAATTAGGGGCCACTCTGATAGGGTGTTTTTTACCCACAGGAAAAAGTCAAGGAATTTCATGTGACAGGGAAATGTAAATAATTGCTACTCAGCAAAAATTGTTGGTTGTCAGAATACAACATAATGTGATTCAAGATTTTGAGTTTGTTAATTGGCAATAATACACGTGTGTTTCTAATGGGCACTGATGTGTAGTATGGTGTGTATTGCAATAAATATTGATGGGCTGAATATAATGTACTATGGATCAAGATGTGTATTTGAACATATTGAGCAAAGAACTGACACAGCGCAGAGAAATTAGACTTGCGGTATTGTTTCACGTTATACCAGGACAATGACCAGAAACACAAGGCATAAGGTACGCATGTGGTTACTCTAAAATTGCTCCCATGTACTCGATACCCCTCCACAGTTCCCAGACATCAATGTCATTGAAAATTTGTGAAGTGTGTAAAAGAAAACATCTGCAAACATCCCACATCTAACTGGAATTACCTCAAAATTGCCCCTCAAACTGAATGGGATAAGATTGAGCCCTCTTACTGTGTAAGGCTAGTTCGATTTATGTCAGATAGTCTTAAGGAGATAAAAAAGAACTGGTTGTCACATTAGGTACTAACTGTCCACACATGCCCTTAAACAGCAGCACATATACACACACTACCATTTTCATTGTGGTGTACATGTTGACCTCAGAATGTGTAGCGTTTTGTTGTAAATTTATATATTTTTTTGTGAAGATATTTGCTTTTTGTATCTGTTGTATGATGATTCTAAATAAATTTATTCACATTTGCACTCAATTTTCATATCCAAAAGAGTTGTATTACATCAATGAAATATCATAGGATAGGTTTACTGTCACCTTGAGTCACTGTATACTTAAACTGTTAACCCAGTAAAGTCGGCAACAATGGAAGGAGCGTTAAAGTTGAATTAAAAGTGTTAGGTAAACATTAGTGTATACTGTAATTATTAATCGTGCTTTGTGTTTTATTTAAGGCATACAAATGTTAGAATCGTAAAATAAAAAAATATTTACTTTTTAATAGTTTTACAGGTTTACTTGACCGACGCACGAATTAGGCGGAAGAATACAAAACTTGCATATTAAGTAGGGCTTTCAAAAATGCTCATCTTACCGTGGACAGCCTGTATATACCACACAGCCTTGGGGGAATGTTGAAGTTCTACGTTCCTTTGTCGGAATGTTTTATTTTACTTGTATTAATAAATTGTACGGGAGTGCTGATGGTAATACAATCGTGGCAAGTGTCCAGACACTGGCAAAAGCGGTGTAAAGGGCACTGCGTGTTATATATCTATATTTTCGTACTTAATGCTTTTCGCGAAAGCGTGGTTAAAATTAACAATGTATGGCATATTAACAACGTACGGCATTTTAATTAACGTGTGATATTTATAAGTACATTATACGTATTTGCATTATAATAGTAATTATTGTTTATGAATTGAAGTGTGCAGATTTTTCAAGTTTGGAGCTGAATTTTGTATTTGTAGCCGAATTTCTGATAGTATGTAGCGTACATACTGGGCTTTGTTGGCAACACTGAGCCCTACCAAACTCGTTTACGTAGTAAGGAAGTGGTGTACGCGTATGTCGTGTTTTTTGGCAAGAGCTTGGGAATGACGTTTGACCTGGGAGGTGACGTAATGGTCGTTTTCATGTGTAGCGCTGGCGGCACGGGTTGGAGTCCTTCCGCTCACCGGGGTGACATCACTTCTAAAAATAGATGGCGTGGGGGATCGATCGCGCCGTGCCGGCCGGCGAAAGTTGGCGCGCGAGACGGCCGGCCAGTTTGAATCTGTTAGAAAGAGAGGGGCGATAGGGGAGGGCGGACCGTTGCGGAGGGTGCGTTCAGTTTGTCGCCGTGGCCGCTCCACTCGGAATACGCGCTGGCGTCACCCCTGTTGCGTCACGCCCTCCGCCACGCCGCCGGTGTCGTCATGCCCGATGTGGACGCCGCTAGCTGTTTCCTTTCCTTGACTGCTTGATGATGTCACCGGTCCTCGCGGTTAAATCGAGGCGTTATGCCGGTCCTAGGCTCGCTGCCAGTGCCGTAACACAAAAAAAAAAGTCGTCTTCCATTTAACAATGAGCTGTTCGCTTTTAATAAGGCTTACACCATCTATCCGCGGTCATCTTTTAGTAAGTCTTGGGGCACCTTTGGAAACCTTTGAAAAATGTAACTACCCTTCCTTGAAAATATTTTAACGTGTACACAGATTGACATGCGCCCAGTTGAATTGGTAATACAATAAAAAATGTAGTTATAGGTCTTAACGTCGAATTATGTGTTTGTGAATACTGAATTTGTTTCTTTTACTTCCTGTCTTTGTAATACTGAATGAAGTGTAAGAATTATAAAATTGGTAAGATATTTATTTTACAAATAATTTTACTCCCTTACTTGACTGACGCACGAATATAGTGATAAGACCCATGACATGACATTGTTAATTTTATATATGGGGGAAGAATACACAATTTACGGTAAGTTGAACTAAACAAAGTTCCCATCATAGGTTATGTACGTGACGTTTGAAAACAAACATGGCGACCGCCGCAAGTACGCAAATTCACCCAGCAAGTAAGCAACTTCGCGTACGTGGCAAATACAGGAGCTGTGTGTACTAGACTAGGAATTGGGATACTGCCAAATCTATAAAATTACATCAAAGGACAACGCACCGCAATCGTGCTCACTCAGTTCAGTAACATTTTACATTATAACTGTTTCTTACTACACGTCACCAACGCACTATTTTGTCCCTGTTTTTATTCATAAATTAACTTAAATGAAAATTATTTTGTTACAAAAAAGTTTGGAAGTCCAATTTAACCAGAAAAAATTTGCATGTTAACACTTGTATAATAAACGCATGTGATACATGACATAAGCAAGAAAAGAGCATTGTTACACCAAGCATGTGTTCTGTAACAATGCAACTGTTAATATGAAATAATAAAAACTGGTGAAAGCTACAAATTCTATATTTGATAGATGTAAGTGCTGCACACGGTAAAATCAGGAGTGGATCTAGACTTCGGTTTCTGGTGGAATTGTTTTGCTTTGGGGGGGGGGGGGTTGCCAATATATCTCGAGTAGTTGCATGGGAGGTGGGCCGTGTCACATTATTTTAGGAAACCATATCAAATTAACATTTTCAAGACAATTCCATAACAATGCGAGGTTTTTTCTCTCTCAAGATGAGTTGTGAAATGTCCACGAAGGAAGTTACATTACACAGGAAACTGAAGAGAACAGGTACTTGAACGGGTTCAGTGAAACAAAGAATGCTTATATTTTGTAACACTGCAAACATACTTTGTTACATTTTCCGTACTTACGAATTTTTAAAAAAATCAAAATTGTATTTCCATTCTGCATCTTCTAGTAACATTTTACAAGAAAGGACAAGCATGACCACAGTAATAATTGCTCTGGATGTATATGATAAATAATAGTAATAACTTAACGTTTACCAATATTTTAAATTATTTTATGCACGTAGATTTCAGCCACGAAGTTGTAATTTTCGTAACTAAAATAAACGTTAAAATTATTATAATTAAAATAGTTGCCCTACTCGTAAATTTTCTTGTGCAAAATGTGTTTTTTGAAACATCCAGAATGGAAATACGCTTGTATCAGGATTGTAAGTAGGCTTGTTGATGTTAAAGCACGTGTTCCCACCGGAAAGAGCGCCGATGGCATTTCCCTCGAAGCCAGCCGGAGTTCTAATTGTGGCGATGACCGAGCGCAGGTAGCGTGTCGAGCGGCATTTGGTCGGCAGATGGATTTTCTGGCGGGTAGCGAGCAAAACCGGTGACCTACTTTCCCGCGCGGCGGCGCGTGTGTTGTAGGGCGCGGAGTGACCCGACATCCTTGACCGACTTGAATGCAGTTAAAACTGCTGGTAACGCGTGGCTGAAGGTCTGGTCGAGCTTTCTTGAGCCTTGGGACGCCTGTCTATAATCCATTCACGGTATCTTCGATACTTTTGAAAAGAACCTTTGAAAAATCACCCTAGGAGTTACATGTTCAATTGGTTATTAAAAAAATGGTATATGTAAAAAGGTTTTGTCTTGCTTTTAGCACTGAAGCACTATATAAATTGGTTGTTTTAAGTTTTAAGTATATTTTTTCAATAAATTTTAATAATTTGTTAAAAGTCCGTAAGAATTAACAACATATTTTGAAGGGACACGTTGGTTATATCTGAAAAGAAATAGTTCGTAGGTTAAATATTAATATGTATAAATTTAATGCCGTAATTGTAAAGTTAATATTGCTAAACTATATATTTACATTTTTACGTAGCACTCATGGGTAAAGATTTCACCGTTATTAATTGAAATTAAATAAATTTCAGTTGTTGTCCAGCGGACTCGTACACTCCATCTTGTTCGTTTGGGCACGTTTTTTTCAGAAGTATAACCACGCCATATTGGAGACGCTGAATTGTGGTTATAAAACTAACGTAACACATTCTTTCTACTTACAAGATAATTCTAGGTTAAGATGTAATTTTAGTATTAGCGTTGTTATTTCTGCAGTTTATCAAATAAACGTGCAAAATATAGAAAGGCATTTGAATATTTCCGTTACGTTATTCCCTTCGCAAAGAATGCAAAGGAATCGAATTTTGGTCGCCGCCAACTGATAATCGATTATTTTCGAAAGCTTTTTGTGGAGACCAAGAGATGGCAGCACATTAGCGTTGGTTCTTCAGTGCCAAATGTTAGCCGTGACTCGTCTTTCCGCCGCATAGTGTTGTTTTTATGTTGCAGTGAAGAAGCGCGACAGTTCTTGATGGAACAGAGATGTACCTACACCGCAGGTTTCAAAATGAAAGTGATTTTGTTCGCTGAAGAGTTTGGAAATCGAGCCGCGGGCCGTGAATTCGTAGTAAATGAAACGTTAGTGCGGGGCTGGAGGAATTTTTCTCACTTATAAGTCGCACCCCGAGTTTTCAATAAATTTTTTTTTTAATAAAATGTGCCACTTATATGCGATAAAATACGGTACCATTTATCACAGTGAAATCTTTAACCTGAGTGCTACTTCCAAAAGTTTATTATGTAAAATTTAACTTTTTCCTTACAGCAAATATGTAAATAAATCTTAATACAATAAGTAAACTTTAATTAAATTATATAATTAACAGTTCCGATATATACTTCAATCTACCTTTTTGTATGTATTACAACATTTCGCTAAATTGATTAGCATTTTTTAGACATTTAGAGAATTTTATTAAAGTATATGACAGTTGAGATTACATGGCATTGTTTCTCTTCAAAAATAAATTTTGGTAGTTCCCACATGGACACTGTTAATAAAATATTTGACAGTTCCCACAAGGCACTGTTTGTTTACAAAATATTTGACAGTTCCCACATGGCACTGCTTACAAAACGTTTGACAGGTTTCACATGGCAAGGTTTTGTTTACATACATACTGCGGAAGGATACATAATAGGCTTCCTGAAAGTAGATATTTAGCAGGGCTTCAGAAAATCTTGAAGTTACCGTGAATACATTATAAGTGTCCCCTCACACCCAAAATTCGGCGCAAATTTACAGTAAACCTGAATAGCTGCGTGGTGGTGAATCTCCGCACAGCGATTTAGTTACATACGAAGTTAGAAGGGTTTTGTAATTAATTTCGTAACACTTTTTTTTTGTCTGCCCCCGCCCCTTCCAGGTTTTGTATATGGTCGGGAGTTCTATGTTATCCGTAGTACACCAGGTTTTAAAAATGGTAACTGGAAATGCCCTGCAAGTTTGTCTGTACATTTAAATATTGTATTTGTTGTAAAAAAAAAAAATGTTGTGTAAATTGTATTACTATTTTCTGACGGATGATTGTGTACTAGACGCTAATATTCAGCATTATTGAGTGCAACGTTTCTTGTAGTGTTCAGTCTTATTTTCTTTATACCGGCTGAGTAATTAGTAATAAGAGATATTTGTAGATTGAGTTCACGGTTGTTTTCCCAAAAATCCTTCGAGTGCCGAGTGTATTTGGGAATCATCGCAATCTGTTCTATTTAGATGCGTTATAAAGAACGCCCAGAGCTGGCGACTAAGCTAAGATCTAGGGAATTTGCGTGAAGCTAACGAAACTGCTCGGAACGATGTTTGCGGCGGTAAAAGTTGAACCTTGAATTGTTACTGCAGCTACTTGAAAAGCTGTTTGGTTAATATGTGAGCATTACGAAATGTTCCTCGGTATGTTAGTGTGTTCATGTGGTTTGTGTGTGCAGGCAGTGCGAGGCGTATTTAGGAGTGTTTGTCGGTGACGTANGGTATGTTAGTGTGTTCATGTGGTTTGTGTGTGCAGGCAGTGCGAGGCGTATTTAGGAGTGTTTGTCGGTGACGTAATGTAGGAATATTTATGAGGAAGAGTTCACACACGTAGCAAACAAGGTCGCTTCGCCTACATTCACTCCGTTGCGAAGGCCTANAATATTTATGAGGAAGAGTTCACACACGTAGCAAACAAGGTCGCTTCGCCTACATTCACTCCGTTGCGAAGGCCTGCACATACTAATCTTCTACCCTCAAGGGCGTCCGTTCCTTGTGTAGGAGAGGTGGGGGCTACCCCAAGAGTACAAACCTAAACGCTTTGTTTCCCCTATAAAATGTTCTTATTTTGCCATGCGAACGGTTACAGGAGTTTTAGGGACAACGAAAAAAAATCCTGTTCAAGTAATGGTTAGAGCAAGCAATCTTATACAAAATAATAATTTTTTTTGAATAAAGATTAAATTCAACTTTAATGAGAAATTTTAGTGATGTAATCAGGGAAAAGCGAATAGTTTGTGTTTACTGTTTCAAATTATTATTTTTAATGTTAGGTAGATTTTCGCTGCAACGTATGACAGGCTGTCCACTGAAATTCCTTTTTGGAACGCCTTGACGTTTCCCTGTTTTCTAGGCAAAATCTTACCATTTTCCCTGGCCTATGTTCAGGACCGAAACCTTCCAATACAATATTTTTCCACCGCTGACGGAACAAATTTGCTATCAGTGGAGTTGACTTAAATTAC
>NQII01005339.1:14661-57733 GCA_002778355.1 Clitarchus hookeri
AAAAAAAAAAAAAAAAAAAAAAAAAAAAAAAAAAAAAAAAAAAAAAAAAGCTCCAGGTAGGCGGGAGCCTTAATCAATTACTGCTCGCATAGCTAGATTCAAGCCATTGCCGGGAACCTCAGTGGGGTGTAATTGGTTGTTCGGTGTCATCTGAGACCACACGCACTGGGCGTTACTATATAAACTTCCGGTCGTTTCACGGCGACAGAAGCCAGACCGAAAGTCGAAAATGGGTTGTTGGTGCGTCAGGGAGAAAAAGATTTTAAGAATTTACGCGTCCTCATTCGTCAGTATTCTATCTAAGGAAATGAAAGAAAACTATCTAAGAAAATTTTTCAATATCATATTTTACAATTTATGTACAATGTTTACGTTTGGAAATAATATCCTAGAATCATTGAGATAAACTACGTATTATTTTTTTATCTTTTAAAAATTCCTATTCCAAACATTTTAAGGGGAAATAAATGCTCTTTTGAATAATATGTATCAAGAATTGTCAAACTTGAAATACATTTTTTTATTTATATACTGCACATAATTTATTTACGAAACTGTTGAAACTACTCTTATAGCCACTTTTTTATAATTAGTCTCAAAGTTTTCTTTTCAAGTACGTTTTTTTTTCCCTCGGTTCAGTACTAATACGAAATGTGTCATCGGTAGGTGCTAAGTAGCATAGAAATTATCCATTACTAGTTTCAAAAGTATGTAGATAGTGAGTGGTACCTGGCCCAATGAGGTATCTTCTTTACTTTCAGACGAGAGCCAATAACTAAAGAAGAACTTCAGATGTTAAGAAGCATGGTGGAATCTAGCAAGCAGTCGATAAAACGCCATCACTATACACGTAACACGATGTTTTTTTTACCAATATTGGTTACGCCCTGTTTCACGTCACTGTTCGACATCATCTCCGTTCAGATTCGCGAACACATCCCATTCATTTTAAATGAACGCGGAAGGTATAAAGAATGGGTTTCCGACAATTTTCACGCTTCGAGCTAGTAACTAATAACTCTTAAAGTACTACAAAAATGTGTATGCACAAACATTATTTTATAGTGCCATACTTATTAGCAATAAATAGTAATAAAGAGCATGCATTAATAAAAATACTGTTATAATGACATTTTATGTGCAACTTAAATACATATATGTAATGACTCAGAAAAGGTTTTAAACCCTTTTTAAAATTGCTTCGAATACATACTTTGACTTCGGGCTGCATCTAAAAATTTTCTGCAATNCTGATGACCGGGAGGCCGCGGGGGGCCTGCCACCAAGGCGAACCGGGTTCAATCCCCGGGGCGGGCCACACCCGGATTTTCGCGAGAAGGAATCGTGCCGGACGGTGCCGTTGGTCAGCGGGTTTTTCTCGGGGATCTCCCCTTTTCCCCCGCCTTTGCATTCCGGCGCTGCTCCATTCTCACCTCGTTTTCACCCTCATCACCTCTCAAGAACTCGTCGTTAAGAGCCGCCCAAATCTCTCAACTCAACTCAGACATGCCAACACGGGATTCGGTCCTTGTTTCTTTGCGAGTTAGTTATTGGCTCAAATTCGACCAGGTCGTGACTTACAAGTGTATAGGTTAGAAAAACCTTAAGGTTATAAATATGTCAAATGATACAAATTGACGAGAAGATTGATCAAATATCAGGACATAATATAATAATCAAGAAACTTAATCTCAGCTTCCTCGGGCAGATATAGTCTGCTCGCGGTTTCTTCACGCTATTTAAATGAAACAATTGAAAAAAAATCACCCCACGTATGAAGTGATTGGTTGTTTCTTAAATACGTCCCGTATCACAAGTGCTCTGGTTGTGTAAACACTAAAGCATTTTACTTTAGGTTAAATCAAATATTTACTTATATTTTATATATAAATTATAATATTTCATTTATAGGTAATATGAGTAAAAACAGGGAGAAAAAAGGTGAGTTGGTAGTGCTTAGTAAGAAATAGTTATTATGGAAAATAATATTACAATGAGTGCGACGAATCCAGTGCGTTGTCCCATTGGAGTAATTTTCTAGACTTGGTTGAGCTTTGCTTGCACGGGACGAAGGAATATCCCAGAAGTAGAACTTTAGCAGGGCTTCAGATAAGTTCGAAGTAACCGTGAACAGCATATAGAGAGGGCCAGTGACTTTTCGCGTTAAAATCGGAGCACACAGTAGACTTAAATACTATATACACACCTCAGCTGCTGTTATACCTCCACTGGCTGCTGGTGCCGTGTCCGTCTTTGACCAAGCCACTCAGGACTAAGTAACTCCGACACTGAACCTTCGTGATTCGTGCGCAAACGGTTAACACGAACCAGAATAATTTTTTAGTCAATCAAAGAAGCTGGATGGCCCTACAGTGCTTTAGACTGTATCTTGTCTCGAAATCTTTTCGCGAAATATCACTGCTACTACATGTAGAAGATGTAACGTCAAAAGTTCTTATCTGATAATGATATATGTTTATTTCAGACTAAAATCAAATTGATAACTAAAATAATTTGGTTTTTGCATTTGCGAGATAGAATACCTCAGGAGCCACCGAAGCGTCCTATTCGACAACATATTTCGTGTCGGCCTTAAGGCTCCCGCCTACGTGGGGCTTGAACTTCGTCATGGAGTTGTTGAAGTACACGTTCTTGAACGAAACTATGAAACGTGCGTCCAATGTGCTGATTTACGAAACGAACACGCACTTCAGAAGAGGGTTGTTGAATGCTTTCAAGACGTCGTGCACATCGTAAACACAATTTCAGAGTACTCCAACTACGTTAAAAACAGCTATATAAATATATACGCATCAGATACATAGAAAACTACTCAAGGGCCTTGCAGTGAACCTTCCTATAGACTTCCCATTTATAAAATAATATGCTCGTGGCTGAAAGTCCCGTAGGTACACGCAGTGCGACGAGAACACCGCACGCCAGTTCAGAGTCTTGCGCTTAGCGGCGATGGCGCGTTTGATGTGCGTGGCAGTGTCACCCTTATCGCTCCCACGCTTCTCGATCTAAAACTCGAAATAAAAGCTTCAGGTAGGCGGGAGCCTTAATCAGTCACTACACGCATACCACACGCACCGGGCGTTACTACATAAACTTCCGGTAGTTTCACGGCGACAGAAGCCAGACCGAAAGTCGAAAATGGGTGGTTGGTGCGTGAGGGAGAAAAATATTTTAAGAAGTTGGGCGTCCTCATTCGTCAGTATTCTATCCAAATAAATTAAAGAAAACTATCCAAGAAAATTTTTGAATATCATATTTTACAATTTATGTTCAATGTTTACGTTTGGAAATAATATCCTAGAATCATTAAGATAAACAACGTATTATTTTTTTCATCTTTTAAAAATTCCTATTCCAAACATTTTAAGGGGGAAAAAATGCTCTTCTGAATAATATGTATCAAGAATTGTCAAACTTGGAATATATTTTTTAATATTTATACTGAACTTAATGTATTTACGAAACTGTTGAGACTACTCTTAAAGCCACTTTTTTTATAGTTAGTCTCGAAGTTTTCTTTTCAAGTATGTTTTTTTTCCCCTCGGTTCAGTACTAATACGAAATGTGTCATCGGTAGGTGCTAAGTAGCATAGAAATTATCCATTACTAGTGACAAAAGTATGTAGATAGTGGTCCCTGGCCGAATGAGGTATATTCTTTACTTTCAGATGAGAGCCAATAACTAAAGAAGAACTTCAGATGTGAAGAAGCATGGTGGAATCTAGCAAGTAGTAGATAAAACGCCATCACTATACAAGTAACACGATGGTTTAACCAATATTGGTTACGCCCTGTTTCACGTCAGTGTTCGACATCGTCTCCGTTCAGATTCGCGCACACGTCCCATTCATTTTAAATGAACGCGGAAGGTATAAAAAATGGGTTTCCGACAATTTTCACGCTTCTAGCTCGTAACTAATAACTCTTAAAGTACTACAAAAATGTGTATACACAAACATTACTTATAGTGCCATACTTATAAACAATAAATAGTAATAAAGAACATACATTAATAAAAAATACTTTTATAATGAAATTTTATGTGCAACTTAAAGAAAAAATATATGTAATGACTCAGAGAAGGTTTTAAACCCTTTTTAAAATTGCTTCGAATACATACTTTGACTTCGGGCTGCATCTAAAAATTTTCTGCAATNAAGGTTTTAAACCCTTTTTAAAATTGCTTCGAATACATACTTTGACTTCGGGCTGCATCTAAAAATTTTCTGCAATAATGAAATGACAATGAATTTCAATTTTTCCTTCTTTAATTTTTTTGCACTTACTTTGGTATATTTTATTTGTTTAGCAACATAACAGTATAGAAATATGTTTGTTAGAAATTGCACGTAAGTATTCTTCCAAAAAAAGGTTAATATCTTAGGAAATCAATAATTTGCAACGCATACATGTCGAATAGTTTTTGATTGTTTTATAAAGTTCGTTTTGAACATTTTACCCACCTCTGTTCTGGAACGTACAGCTAGTGATGGGTTCGCTGCATCGAAATGACAAGAGTACTTGTTAGGTTTCAACGTTGTATATCTACGTCTGCAGATTTATCGTCGTTATTGACCGTCTTCCCTATGAGAAACTGTTTCCTCAGTTGGCTGGGCCGGTGCGATTCTTACACTACAACCGTGCACTCCCGTGATTCGTCTGTCGGAGTGAAGAGATTTGGGCGGCTCTATCGAGGTCTTCAGAGCCGACGAGGGTGAAGCGAGTTTGAGTATGGAGCAGCACCGGAATGAAGGGAGCGGGGAGAAACGGGAGATCCTCGAGAAAACCCCGCCGAGCAGCGGCATCGTCCGGCACGATTCCCACTTGCGAAAATCCGGGAGTGAACCGGCCGGGGGATTGAACCCGTGTTTGCCTTGGTGGGAGGCGTGCGGTCTACCCACTGCACCACCGCGGCCCCTTTCACGCTGGAAGAGTGGGTGTGAGCGAGCAGCGGGTGTGTAACCCGCGATGAAGGAGCAGCAGTGGGGAGAGAGAGGACCACACGGCAAGTGAAGAGTTCCATCTGGTTAGGAAGGGGGGAGGGGGGGCGCCGCTAAACACCCAGGCTTGTGTTACAGTAAACAAGCCGCTGTATCCAGCGCCCTCCCCCCTCCCCCCAGACCATCACTCCCAGGACTATTGCTTTACACCCGCGACACTGGCTCGTCTCTTAGGCTGGGACGGACCTCTCACTAAGCAGGAAACCCCCGTGTGACCTCAACACTTCGGCCGTGCTGGCACTCCTGACAACTAATTCAGTTTTTTTTCTTTTAAGGTTTCAGGGTCTACTGGGGATTCGGGGGGGAGTAGCACAATCGCGCTCTCCCTTCATCAGAGTGATGGACCACATCACTCTGGTTAACCCAGCGCCAAACAAAGAAAGATCCCCGCCACCTCTCTACTAGTTTCTCCTCTCCCAATAATAAAGAGCATGGTAGCAACCTATCTTTCTCCTGTACCATTTTCTCATAATGCATGTAACCATTTTTTAATTCTTTCCTGTCGAAGGGGTTTTTTACGGTGCCTGTGCCGGTAGGTTTTTCATGGCCAAACTCGGCCATGGGAAACCCAATCCCTCTTTGCCGCGATGCACGTCTCCTTGCATGATCTTCCTTCCCTTGTAAGCGTAAGGGGTTAGCCCTGAGACGCAATAATCCCGTTCCTACCGCGGACTAACATATAACACTTAGTTTTAGAGTAGGTTAGAAAAAAAAAACAACGCCCTAATTGTCAGGTTATACTTGTTGAGGGAGATCAGTCCCTGCCATCTCGAGTTTACGCAATTTTTTTGCCCTAACTTACATCACAGATTTAGCATTTTATTTAGCCCGTCGACATGGGGTAGGGCATTGTTTTGCACACGTTCTAAAACATGTATTGCCAGGCTACTGTTGACAGGATAACTGTAACCGCCCGCAAGAAAAAAATTAATTATTTCTTGCCGGCAATCACAAGTCAAAAATTAATAAATGCAGTAGATGCATAACAGTTCGATAAAGATTTAAGGTTTTTTTTATTTCATGTCATGCGAAAAATTTTCTTAAATATCCTCATATGAAACTTAAGGCCCCCGCCTACCTAGCTGTTGTTTTCCGCGTTTGAGGCCAAGAAGCGCGNTTTAGCATTTTATTTAGCCCGTCGACATGGGGTAGGGCATTGTTTTGCACACGTTCTAAAACATGTATTGCCAGGATACTGTTGACAGGATAACTGTAACCGCCCGCAAGAAAAAAATTAATTATTTCTTGCCGGCAATCACAAGTCAAAAATTAATAAATGCAGTAGATGCATAACAGTTCGATAAAGATTTAAGGTTTTTTTTTATTTCATGTCATGCGAAAAATTTTGTNAATCACAAGTCAAAAATTAATAAATGCAGTAGATGCATAACAGTTCGATAAAGATTTAAGGTTTTTTTTTATTTCATGTCATGCGAAAAATTTTCTTAAATATCCTCATATGAAACTTAAGGCCCCCGCCTACCTAGCTGTTGTTTTCCGCGTTTGAGGCCAAGAAGCGCGGGCGCGATAAAGGCCACATTCCACGCGTATAAAGTGCCCCATCGCCTCTAAGCGCGAGGCTCTCAACTGGCATGCAGTGTTCTCGTCGCACTGCGTGTACATATGCGACTTTCAGCGGTGACCCTATTATTTGATTTCTGGAAAGTCTGTAGGAACGTTCAGTGCAGGGCCTTTGAGTAGTTTTGTATGCATCTGGGGCGTACGTTTTGAGATGAACACTTTTAAAAAGCCGTTTTTAGCCATTTTGGAGTACTCTGACGCGGTGTTAGTAACGTGCGCGACGTCTGGAGAGCACTCAACAACCCTCAATTGATGTGCGTGTTATTTTCGTAGACGAGTGCGTGAGACTCACTCTTAATAGTTTCGTAAATAATGATTCTTTCTATCACACTGCTACGCAGTTCAAGAATCAGATAGGCGGGACCCTTAAGTGCGTCACTGAGGAAAACAATATGTTTGTAGGAACTATCCAGACATATCAAATAGGAACAGCCTACCTATGAAACCGATGATTGTAGGTGGCCTACCATCTACAGGTTGTTTCCTAAATGAGTGCAAATATTTTGGCGGATGCAAGGGGGTGTTCAGGACGAGTGTTTTGATGCAATGGGAATGGTGTCGGAAATGCATCCTTATGCTACAAATAACTAAAACGCAAGACGCATATACTGTAAGAATTAATTGTTATGTATAGAACGTTTAGCGCAATCACTCAAAACGACCTGACATCGTAACCGCAANAGAACGTTTAGCGCAATCACTCAAAACGACCTGACATCGTAACCGCAAGCAGAGTATATTGCAACCGTTGAAAGTGGCGTCCGTTGAGCTGGTCGCACGGCGGCGTACGTCACACCAGTATCGCTACTCGAAGCAGCTTATGTCGTGGTATAGGCTATTCACGGTAAAGTGAGATCTTTGTAAGCCGTTCCATTTGGAATAATAGTCGGTAATTATATTTTATTTAACCCTTAGACGTTGACTTTCGAGTCCGGTGAAATATATACACTGTGTTTATTACTTACATAGCAATATTTATTTTAGAAAGTAGCGGAAAGATAAAAGATGGCTGGTGAGAAAAAGTAACTAGGATCTCAAAAGTGCTCATTTTACNATTTTAGAAAGTAGCGGAAAGATAAAAGATGGCTGGTGAGAAAAAGTAACTAGGATCTCAAAAGTGCTCATTTTACAGTAAACAGCCTATAGAAATTTTGCGCCATTAGACGAAGGCGCCAGTAGCACGGAAGTTTAATTCATGCGCAGTCAATTAACTGTACTGAGGATTCGGACAGCACTGGTACGCAGGGGCCAAGTACGGACGTGTGTATTATTCGTAGAGAATTCGGAAGCACCTTTATAGCGTTGCCACGTCCCGCGGGTTCGAATCCCACGAGCGGCGCCGTGCAGTTGTNTTTTAGAAAGTAGCGGAAAGATAAAAGATGGCTGGTGAGAAAAAGTAACTAGGATCTCAAAAGTGCTCATTTTACCGTAAACAGCCTATAGAAATGTTGCGCCATTAGACGAAGGCGCCAGTAGCACGGAAGTTTAATTCATGCGCAGTCAATTAACTGTACTGAGGATTCGGACAGCACTGGTACGCAGGGGCCAAGTACGGACGTGTGTATTATTCGCAGAGAATTCGGAAGCACCTTTATAGCGTTGCCACGTCCCGCGGGTTCGAATCCCACGAGCGGCGCCGTGCAGTTGTCAATTTGAGTTCTGACGACGTCGCGTGATTTCGCCTGAACTCAACAGTTCTTATTGCAATCGCGTAATCAGTTCGGTCTGCGCTGTATTTGTGTTCAGAGTTTTGCTTGCGGCCAGTGAACAATGAGCAGCGTGCTCGATGATAATGGCTTTAACCATTCTTGTCAAGAAGGTGCACAGTATTTTACAAGGCGACTTGAAATGAGTCACCTGCATCCATCTCTGCAGGCACGCCGTTTCTGTTAGTCCCTGTATTGCCACTTAACACGGTCCAGTGTGCTCACACTACACCGTGCATTACACTGTATTTATTTTACAACGTTCACTATTGGATTACTGTTGTCCATTTGAGTATTCAGTTGAATATCTCTTAATTGAAGTGTCTGTTTATATCAATATGATCCGTCGTGTTCATTTGAACATCATAGAAGAATTATTTTAATATTGACTACGAAATACTGTATATTATGTTACTGAAAGAGACTGGTAAACAAAAGCGAAGCAATGAGACTTTATCCATGTGAATACTGTCTTCAGTAGAATAAACATTTTTTAAATAGGCTGTTCACGGTAAAGTGAGCACTTATTAAGGCCGTGCTTGAATGTCGCTTTCAGCATATTTGTATCATAATTCCGGCAATTGTTACTATAAAAATTGCTATATGACTAATAAACCCAGTGTATGCATTTTGTATATCTCTAAAAATTTAACGTCTGTGGCCACAAAAAAAAATACAATTTTTCGATTATTATGCTTGTTGGGAGGAACTTAAAAAGCGCTCCCTCTACCGTCAATAGCTTATACTATCGTTGCTCAAACTTCATTTGGGGCAGAGTGTTGGTGGGAACCAAAATAAGTAGCGCGAAATACTAAATTCAGCTGTCTGTTGGGGATGGGAGCAGGTGTTTTAATATGGGGTGAGAAACACAAATGTTCAGGGAACCCACAGACGGTATGTCTCAAAAGAAGCTTGCAGACCTTCCACGTGCAGCTGCGGTATGTAAATGAGAAGTCACAACTTCTCTGTCCAAAACTGGTTTCACTTTCGCCGTCAGTAGACGGGGAGACAAATGATGTATCCTTCAATAAGTGATTCAATCCCACGTCCACTTGTTTTAGACATAATTAAATTTTATAGGCTAATATAATTTGACACTTTCATTTCCATTCACGGAATTTGTCGATAGGTATCAATGCATTGCTGCGCCATTTCTTACGCCAAGTCTGTCCAAATTAGCATTGAAAGATTTCAAGGTCAAAGGGTGATGATTATGGCTCCACCCCCTCCACAAAAAAAAATACACACCTGCGATGGCACCTGCAGACGTCACCTCAGACATCTTTAAAAAGAAGAGACTTAATTTTTTTTCCCGTGAAAATACAAAAATGCTTGTAAGGTTTTCAACACGTCATTTTGGTGTCGACTGTATGAGAAGCTGTTTCCCCAGTTTGCTGGACCCGATAGGATTCTGTCACTCCAACAGTGAACTCCCGTGATTGTCCTGCAAAGAACTAAGCTATGTAAAATAAATTCGTCAGCCAATCGTAGCGAACAGGTGAAACTACAATATTGTGGAAAAAAATCTTGCCAAGAAATTTTTTTTTGCAAAAATTTTATCATCTTTAGTTAAGCAACATTAACGAGTTCACCTCGAAATTAACTTAATCCATGATCAATATATATCAGTGTGTTGGAAAAACTTAATTTCAAGTGAATTTTGAAGTTAAAGTTTCTGGGTATGTAACTACTCAGCCTTTTCCTTGAAAAGGGGGGAAAAAAAATTGTGTTTAGCCGTGAGAACTCATGTGTGGCTTCAACCCGCACCTTCTGGGGCGATATGATGTTTAGTCTGGCGTGAATGGCAGCTGTGAGTTGACGAAGAAGGGGAAGGGTTGGGGGGTTGGCGCCAGCGACCTGAGAACCCCTTGCCCTTCCACATCCCTTCTCCAGTCGACCGCCGCTTCTCCAGCTCAACAACTCGGCCGGGTGTGAGACAGTAGCAGCGTACGGATAACTTTCCCCATTTCCCCGCCAGGTCAAGAACTGGATTCTGGCTGCCAGCGGCGCTACACCGCGGAATATAATTGACAAGGACCTGCAAAATTCACGTTATAGTGTATTCGCGGTTTCTTCACACTTTTTGAATCCAACCTTTGAAAAATCTCCCCATGTAGGACGTGATTGGCTATTTCCTAAATATGTCCCGAAAGCACATGCGTTTTAAACTTCTGTCAAAATAAAAGTATCTTACTTTTGTTCAAATTAAACTTTTACTTATATTTACTTATTAAATATAATGCTTCATTCATAATTAACATGAATAAATTACAGCGAGAAAACATCGTGTGTTGGTAATGCCTAGTAAGAAGTAGTTCTTATGTAAAATATTAATACTCGTGAGTGCGCACAAATACGGTCCGTTGTCCCTGTGGTGTAATTTTCTAGACTCGGTTAAGCTTTGTTTTCGTCAGGCGGAGGAATATCTTGGAAGTAGAACTGCATCAGGGCTTCAGAAAAGCTTGAAGTAACGGTGAATGGACTATTGCAGCTAGATTACGTAGAAGGCTGTGAAGTTTTGCTTGCTGGAAAATGAAAGCGCGAAATACTGGTTGTTTCATTAATACATTTTTAAGAGTAGGTAGGCCAATGTCAGAGAGATTATATTCCTGACATATCTTTCAATCGGGAACCTTACCTATATTGCAGGTAGATGGCATATTCTTGAGAGATGATTCCGCTGATAAAATTCTACGTCGATACTGTTGCCCTGTGAGACTTATATTTACCTAATAGAATATAATTTATTTTATGTCGATTTAAATTCTGTTAATATTTAACTATAACAGAAAAGAAAGTACTTGGGGGTAAATTTTGGTATTGCTGGTTTTTAAGATAACTGTTGCTCCCCACCCCCCCAAATTTCAAAATAAACTGGAGTTATTTCACCACACAAAACCAATATTAACAATGATTTTGGCATTGTTGTGAAGGATATTGCGAATAAGAATTCTTCACCGTTTGCTCTGAAGATCATAAACAATTTTAATTGCACATATACATAAATAATACTTAAAAGTTATAACATGTGCTAACAACATCAACACACACTCGTCGTGTCCTAGGACTGAATTAGAGTTCAGAAACACGTGAACGGTGCGAACAATATTCTAACAACTACCTCGTGTCAATTAAGTCAAGTCATTACAGCTGGGTTCGCGATTAAATGAGAACTTTTGCTAAACTTCTGCCATCTGCCCATTCTTTTTTACATCCGTCAAAGGAGAATATTATAATAATTTGATCAAGTGAAAACGAACATTTTTTTTTAGAAATATAGCAATGCCATTATCATGCTTATTTTACCGCTATAATGAGTACAAAATATATAAGGGTTAATTTCACTAGCCAGAAATTTGTAAAATCCTTTTTTGAAAAGACTTCTATCATAGCAATACGTTTCCTTATGAAAAACCAACTTTACTGTAGCTAGCCTATGTATGTCTACGCCTCGATATATTACTAACATGGCCATCTGTTATTGGCAAACCTTGTGGCACTTGTGTGAAATTCGTCTGTTTTGAACACTTGCTTTCTCTGGCAAACGAATAAGAAAATTTCATAGTGTTAGTAATATATAATTAAAAATTAATAAGGCGAGTGTTCAGTAAAGACAGGTGAGGATTTATAATTCCATCCATGTTTTCACATAACTTACCTAAGAATGCAATCGCGAAAATCTTTTCGAATGCAATGGTGTTGGAAAATTATAAAATTTAGGGTTGCAAAACAGTCTCAAAAGAGCGAACGCTTCCAAGGTGGGCTTATCATTCAGAAATATCCACCAGAATTTAATGAAACTTTTTACCGCGGCAGCTTCTAGGTTTTCATCCATTGCTCCCCCTTTTCAGAAAAATTTAAATATTCGACTTTAAAAATATCGATGTTTAAATGAAATGTTAAACATCTTATATGGTGAGTAAAAATATTCTTTTCAAAATTATTAGATAGTGTGATTCTGATAAACTGCGTCCATTGCACCAGCTTGCATGCCATCTCCTTACGCACGTCTATGTTTCAAATATTCGCAATGTTAAATAAGCAAGGTCTGGTAGTTCGACACGATGATACAAGGCGCGCAGATACAGGGCAGTTATTGTTTTAACATATGCTAGTTTCAAAAGTTTTCATTTAATCATGAAACAGCTTGAAATAAATTAAACTTCTCTTCGACACATCGCCGTCCATCAGTGCTTGCGAGCACCAGGTAACATTTAACTTTAAACACCGCATTGCGCAGTGGCATATAGTCACACTGTTCATGACGTCCCGCTGAACAGTCGATTGTAACGGTTCGATTACACTTCCTGATCGATTTAAAACACTTATGAGCATACAGCTGAAACGATTGTAATCTGTCTGCTTGAAGTCGTCGGTCGGTACAGTCCCTGGGCGCAGCCATTTACTTCAATTAAGAAATATCCAACAAACAATGTACTTCGGCTTGTGAGTTTATTTGGGAACGTGCTCACGCTGTGTGTGTTCGCGTTATTTTTTTTTGTGTGTTTAATTTTACTTAGAAATGTTTTGTTTCTACACGGAGACATGTGGTGGTGTCAACGGCATGCTTGTATTGCAGTTAGAATGTTTTTACAAATACATTTTCCATCGTGTGTTCACATCGCCGTACCCTAATATAGCATATCAGCGCCAAACACAACGTTTAGAGTACTATTGAATTGACACGAGAGACACAACAATTAGGAATCATACGAAATTCTAATTCACGTCGTGTGTGCTCTGTGAAGTTGTTTTAATTGCTGCTCATGAAGTAAGTGGCAGGTAAATGATTTTGTAAACTAGATGGAATAATGAAAATTTTTTTTAAATTTCACATGAAGTGTTTATATATGCCAAATATTGTATTTGAATTTTGTACGCTAATAAGTCACTTATAACTATAAATTTAGCGCTTAGGCAATGATAGAGGCCTAAGCTATTTTTAATAGCAACGTCAATATATATCAGTTCTCAACATACCACTTTTATTTCAGAGTGAATGTGATGCGAATTAGCCTTCTGAACGTCAAGCAAACAGATTATTCTCGTTGCAAATACCAGGAGTGGTTGCGTTAAAATTTACAGCCTCAGCCATCGTGTCGAGGTTTAGCTACCTCGCTTCTGTCCGATGAAAGATTACATAGTTGTTTTTCTTTGGTTTGGGCATGCGGCATATTCACTTCTGTATATCAAAGTGGTTTGCATCCCGATGCCTTGCCCCACTGTGAAGTATGGTGGCTGAAGGTGGCTTCAATCACCACTCTTATAGGCTGCAATTACTGCACTTCGGATGTTGGGCTACCTGGAGGTCTGACAGCAGCTTCAGTTCACGACAAGTCTCGGCCACGAAGAGGTGTCGACGGGACACGGTGAAGTTGTCTCGGTGAGAACATTCAGGAGATGTTTTAGTTCATGGACGTCAACTGCGTGGCTCCCTAGACGTTGGGCAAGAGCCCAAGTTCCCAAAACGCCTCGACGGGCAAGAAGTGTCGACGGGACCATAGATGCGTAAACTCAGCCAGAACTTCGGGAGAGGCTGCAGTCCTTTGGTTTGTCAGCTGTTCGGCTCCTCGGAGGTTGGGCAGGAGCCTCACTTGCCGAAGTACCGTCAACGAACCGACGACTCTGGAAGAAGCTGCAGCTCTTGGGCGTCAACTGATCAGCTCTCTGGAGGTCCTGCAGCAGCCCCAGTTGCCGAAGAGCCTCGTCGACGGGTGTAGAGAGGCGTCGACGGGTCTCAACGCGACCCCCGGGGGAGGCTACCCTCGCTGCCGCTGTGTGGGGACGCGGGCGCCGGAGGACACAGCAAGGGGTAGTAGTAGTACGGGAAGGGTAGAGGTGGGTAGAGCAAGGGGGAGGCATGCCGCGCAGGTTTGACAGGCTGGTCATCTCGCACCAGCACCTTCACGGCCACCCTCTTCGCTGCCGCCGCTGCCGACACCTGCAACCACAAACAATTCCTTCATACAGGGGCCGCGGTTGTGTAGTGGTCAGACTACCCGCCTCCCACCTAGGCGAACCGATTTCGATTCCCGGCGGGGTCACCTCCGGATTTTCGCATTTTGGGAATCGTGCCGGACGATGCCACTGGTCGGTGGGTTTTCTCTGGGATCTGCCGTTTCCCCCGCCCTTTCATTCCGTCGCTGCTCCATACTCAACTCATTCACCCTCATCGGCTCTCAAGACCTCGCTGTTAAGAGCCACCCAAATCTCTTCACTCACTGTATGTGTTTTTTTTTCCAGCAGTTGAAAATAGGCTACACAATGTGAGAACAGCCAACAAAATATTTGTTAGTACGGGGTCAAAATTATTATTTAGTTGCCCCAACAGAATGTTCTGTAGGGTAAAGAAAATTTGATAATCAACAAAATTAATTTTGTTCATATAACATAATGCACGTTCTAATAAACAAAACCTGTGTGCTGGGCCAAAATAAATATAACTGTCAACAAAATATTTTGTTGAAACAACGAAATACATTTGTTTGACTACTCATTTGATTGCCTTCGTTTTAAAATACAGCTCGCGAGTTTGTTAGCGTTTTTTTGTGACAGGATAGTAACAGTGTTAGTCATTGATTCTATTGATGCTCAATAATAGTGTAAACATCACAATAGAACAAGTTCAACAGGGAACTAAGATGTAAAGCTGCAAAACTTGAAATTAGCGCATGGTGTCCAGTATTTGAAATGTATTTATTTAAAAACATTCCAATTATATTAGTAGTCATTCTAGGTGAGCTGGTTAAGGCGCAACGCTTGAGAGCAGATGATGTAGGTACGAATTTCGGTTGGGCTTCCAATATTTTTTACGCTGACCGAAACTTTTTAATTTACAATGAGTCAAACAAATCTTCATTTGCACCAACAAAATCTTTGTTTGGGGCAACAAAATAAGGACAACATAAAGATTTGTTTTTCAAGAACAAAATATTTCATATTCTGTACAGCCAGCACAGAGAAACACAAATGCGTTCTCACCTGAATTGCATATTTACATAACGTACCTTCCTCGTGTCTCTTTGCGAGTGACCATTATGTTTGAAAACTTTTGTTTGCCCCGTCTGACTTGTCACACGCCCGGAGACTCGACCAAAACCGCTCCTTCTGTTTTTAACCTATGGCTGTAGGCTGTTCACGATTAAGTGAGCACTTTCGAAATCAACCTTTGGAAGACGTCACTACCGGCATATACAGTATTTTAACGGGCACACTGAATGGCATGCACCCAGTAAAGTTAGTAGAGACGGAGCGAAAGTAGCTCCACGTCTCAACGTTGGATTAAAAGTGGTAGGTAAAAACTAGTGAACACTGGTATGATTTATTTGGCTCCCTGTTTTTTTTTAAATCCATACAAGTGTAACAATGAACTAATTTGTAAGAAGTTTAATTTTCTAACAACTTTATAGTTTCAATTGACCGGCGCATGAATAAAGTGATCAGGCGCATGTCAATGTTGATTTTACATATAGTGGAAGAATACACAATGCTCATACAATGATATCTCAAGCAGTGTTCTCAAAAGTTTATAGTTATGGAGAGGATAGTACCGCCATTTAAACGACCTGTAGACTGAACTCCACGGTCCTATGCATATTCGACCCTCAGCTTTCTGTACATTGGCTGCTGCCCCAGTGTGTAGTAAAATTTACCTCACATCGTTATGGCACGGTATTCGACGATTGTCTTCTTGCAGGTCTGGAATTGACTCAGAGTTCAGCTGGGCGTGTCTAATAAAATTGTGATCCAATTACAAACACAACCTGAATGTAGATGTGACTGAAGTATCATTTGTCCTAAAATGAATTCGCGAAATTTTCTAGTGCCTACATATATAAAGTGAGAACTTTTGAGGCCCTATTTACATTTTCCTTTCAACCATTTTTTAAATCCTTTTACTGCCTTTTTTGAATAAATATTGCCATGTAGGAGTGAGTAACAAGCACTGTGTGTATATTCCATCGCACTCGAAAGTTATTTATTGACTATTATTCCAAATGAGAGGGCTTACGAAAGTGCTCACTTTACCATGGATAGCCTCTATAGTAATAGATAATGCTAGTACCGCGTGGTTGTTGGCGTGGCAGGACCTGGCGGCGGCCTGGTCGTGCATCTGCAGCTGCTTGCGCTTGGTCTTGTAGCGGCGGTTCTGGAACCAGATCTTCACCTGGGTCTCGGTGAGCTTGAGCGCATGCGCCAGGTCTGCGCGCTCAGGCCCCGACAGGTAGCGCTGCTGGTTGAAGCGCCGCTCCAGCTCGTACACCTGCGCGTGCGAGAAGGCGGCCCGGGAGCGCTTCTTGCGTGGCGCCGCCCCCGCTCCCTGGGGGCGGCACTGCGGCGCCGCCGGCGGCGGCCACGACAGCCGCGGGGGCGGCGAACCCGCCTCCTGGTCGTCTGCAACAAACCACACGCACGCCCCGTCACGTCAGCACCGCTCCAAAACCTGCGCTGAAATAAGGGACACTGATGCAGTATTGCCTGTTTATATGAAACCTCTATGTAGTGAAAACCTCTATGTATGGAAATTAGTTTTCGGCACCTTCATTTTACGGGCAAAAATCTCTCTATACGGGACGGAACTGAACTATTTTGACAAACGTCGGCAAGTGATTCCTCATCAAAACATAAGTCTAAAAAATATACACGACATACAGCCTAAATCTATTCCGAATGGGTGAAAATCGCCCTTGAAAGTGTAGTTGTCGATGTTTTTTGCTAGCAACACAGGCAGAGTGAACGATAAATGACTGAGTTTCTGGATACTGTATTATTAAACGACAAAGTACGAAGCACAAAAATATTTGCTCCAATATCAACCCCCGTCCATGAAAATTGAGGGGTTGGTTTCCCGAGATACTACATAAAAATCGTCATTTTTTAATGCAGTGCTATCTTATAAAAATAGCTCACAAAAGAAGCTATGTATTAGAATATTTGATGATTGTAATATATATTTTCAGCGTACTAAGTTTTGTCGCAATTGGTCAAACGATATGGTAGATGTAGCATATTAAACTAAAATATTTTTAATAAAGGTATTATGAAAATAATAACCTTATCGTTTTAAATAACCTATGTTTGCATTATCTACCATAGTATTACTTACATGCCAAATTGGGTGAGAATCGGTTGAGTAATTTCCTAGACGTAACTTAAAAACAAGTATTTTCATGCAGTGCTATCTTCCAAAATAATGGTCCAGTAACAATATACCTCTCTTAATTCAACGTTTCCATAATACATTGTCAGCATTCCAAATTAGGTTTAAATTGATTTAATGGTTACCGAGATGACTGTGCATATTTATCAAAATGGCAGCCATTTTTAAAAAAAGCACACGTTGTGTTCGGAAACTATAAAAGTTAAATGTTCTTACTAAGTACTAAATTAGTACTGAGTTCGGTGAAATTCGATTTACTGGTTCAAAAGTTTTTTTGGAACACACACATACACGTGCAGAAAAGTGATCTAGTAAACCTATCTTTCCTTGGTAAGCAGGTTAAAAAGTCCAGGCTATGTAAGAAATGAGAGGCGCCTGGCGGCCGCAAATTTTCCTTGTGAGCGAAACTGATAGCAAGTCCTAGATACCCGTCTGATAATATTAACGCTCGGCAACGACTGACTCGTAACCTCCGCACCTGTTATATGCTCCTAATACCACTTCCCGATCGAGACGCCCGACGACCGGAAATCACCACCCACCCGTCAGGAAACAATTGCGTGTGTGTTGAGTAAGTTAGGAAACAGTTGCGTGTGTGTCGAGTAAGTTAGGAAACAGTTGCGTGTGTGTTGAGTAAGTTAGGAAACAGTTGCGTGTGTGTTGAGTAGTGTGGCCTGCAGGCGAGACGTCACTCTGTCAACGTACGCTACAGATGTTTTATTCGTTAAATGGGCACTATCACATTGAATATTGAGTGAAATAAACTCTCGATAGCAATTTTATTTTAGTCAGGGATGCCACGACGGCTGTACTTGGGTTCGACCATTGTTAATGTATGCTGCAGCGAACCAACCCTTTCAGTCACAGTGGCCTGTATATGGTAAGTTGCGTATATGAAGTGGCTTTAATGGTCTGCACTACACAGTATAACATGCCGTCCAATGAGAAAGTTTCTCTACGTGTAGGAAACATCATTTATTTACTGTTGAAACAATATTCCGTAGCCTTATAAACCGCTGCTGCCAGTAAGAACGGGAAGATTTTTATTGATTCTGATGTATGACAAAACGTCGTAACGATACCTATCAGTGCAGTTCCCGAACAAAAAATTTGTTTGTTGCGCCGCCTAAAATTATAGATTTATTTGTATTTGTGACTGAAAGGGTTAATAAAAATAAGGGATTTCCAAAGTTTCCACTTAACCTTGAACACGCTATAACTTTGTGGTACGGATTTAAAGCGCCGTAAGAAAATTTTGTTTTGTTTTTCCGGAAAANAAGGGGGGGGGGGAGGTCTGTACAGACACTTCAAATACATATTTTCAGAAACTTTATAATACAACATTAGTTATACACGTTTTTATATTTTATTACGACTTCAATTTTGATATTAGTTTTCGTAATGTATGTAAACATGGTCAATATCACAACCGTTGGTAGTCCTTTAGCCAGGTTCTTAAAATTCTTTATTTTTTATCCGTTTAAAAAATGTGAAACTTTGAGTTATCATTCAGTATCAATTATGTATCTGCTGGCACTCGGAAACTCCGTGACGTATACACTGTAAAATACTTTCTGGTTAACTTCCTATAGTGTAGTGGAAGTTTTCAACCAATACACCGTATGGCAATAACACCGCACATCCAGCTGCAGATATTTGATCATGTTTGGCGTCGCTACTATGCGCAGCTGGGAACTTCCTATAGTGTAGTGGAAGTTTTCAACCAATACACCGTATGGCAATAACACCGCACATCCAGCTGCAGATATTTGATCATGTTTGGCGTCGCTACTATGCGCAGCTGGGAACTTCCTTACCCATTTGACTGTTTCCTGAGTAAACGTAGGAACGCTATAATAAATTTATCGGGGAAAAAATTACCATTCCCGCTTTTTCACTAAGCGTATACACTGGTAAGGTAAGTTTTCGAATAATTTCTTAGAAATTACGAACAATAAATAATACATTTACAAATCTAAAAAAAATTTATTTGTATTTACAATTGTTTTTAAAAAATTTTGTTTTTGTGAGCATATAATGAGTTTTTGGATGGGAGTAGGCCTACTATCCACCTAACTCGTCATGATATTCTGCTGGTTCAGCTTGTGTGCATTACGGTGCGACGTAAAACATTAACGTTAACTTTAGAAAAAAATTCTCGTGCCTTTAATTTCTGCTGGTTCAAGAGAAATGAATTCTGCAGGAGGACAAGAGTTTCCCACCTCAACGCCACAGGTACCACTTAACCGAATTAAAATTGTGCGATGGTTAATGGTACGTCACCTCGCCACTTGGAGCGCCTCAACACCGATGGTTGCGAGTCAACTGTCCTTCGTACGTAATTTTCTGACAGCGCTACTAGCGGTCATGGATGTCACTACTATTTCCCAGTGTGTGTGCTCTCGCTGTCTGCTGTCCATGGAGGTAGGAATCATCAGGAGACTGCATGGGATTACGTGGTTGAAGCCATAGACTGAAATATGAGGTAGACCGATCTCGCTGGCTGCGCACGTCTCCGTGTCCCGACTTTGAACTGCTTTTCTGCCAACACGATTAGCGAAAATGGCATGGATTGGATTTGAGGTTAGAAAAACTGTTTAGTAAACAAGTACTTTGAGATGACTTTATACTTCATCTAACCAATTTGTAAAGCAGTTTGATTAAATTCAAAATTGGTAAAAGTATTGTATTGGTTTCATAGCGCTTTTCATTTACAAATTATGATAAAAAACATGCACGTTTATCATTGCTGGCCATGTGACTTTGACAGTTGTGTTGCTTTGGGGTAGGTCAATATTGGGTACATGCGCAGAAGACGAAGACTCGTTCTACTTCGTATTTAGTCTATATTTTCGAAAATCACCGTATTGTGACCATAGACTGAATATGAGAGGTACACCGATTTTTGTTTTCTGCCCATGCATCAAACATTGACCTACCCCACACCAACATAGCTGTCAGTCACATGGTCAACAGTAATGAACGTGTTTGTTTATATCTTTATTTTTAAAAGACAAGCACTTTCATATTTATAAAATGCTTTTATCAATTTTAATTTAATCTAATCTCAAACAAAATTGATCAGAGGAAGTATTAAAACATTTCAAAGCACTTGTTTTGATGAGTAGTGTCATAACCTACCTCAAATCCTATCCACGTCGTTTATGATAGTCGTATTGACAGAAAAGCAGTTAGATATTGGAACATGGATACCTTTTTTTTTTCGCAGCTAGCGTTGTCCCTTTACCCCATATCCTCTCGACGATTGTGACATCCAGGACCATAAAAATGTGGTTCCTTGTTTAGGTAATCAAACGAACGTCGACTGCAGCAGTTGTTAAAAAAAAACTTCTGAAGCTAAACTTTTAATACTAACTATAACATTCTTTGATACAATAGACGTATTGTTTTTCCGACAGGTTAGGTTTCCAATGTTTCTTGTGTCACAAAATGGCAGACGGCTTCGTCATTTCCCCGCGCACAACCATAGACATGACAACCCCTTGCTCCTACGTAACTAAGATTCGGGATTTCCGTGAAAATACCCACAGTGTTGGTTACGGCCGTGTGGCAAACGATTTAGTTCAGAACGTAGCCCCAGTGTGACTCGCCATAACAACGCACGGCACACGTACAGAAAAATAGCACAGCCGAGGTTGCACGGAAAGTTCGGCTATTAACAGTAAAATATGTTTATACGTTTTACAAGCAATTCTTGGAAAACTGGTTGCCATATTTTTTTGCAACACTGCACGTGAAATATTCTACATTATTTACAACAAACTGTATTATAGAACATACAAATTTATTTATATCCATGTTTATATTACACAATAGATCTACAGTACTTGCTTGTTAAAATTCAAAATTATATTTACATATTCCACACTTACAGTGTAGCCTTTTATTATTTGCAGTGTTACAAAAATTTTCATGCCAACTACATTTAAAAAAAATTCTAGTGAACTTTTTAAACAATAGTCTGATTGAAGTTTTTAACCTATAGACAGGGACCTTAAAAATTCGCGTTACTATTTGGCATCATACTGAAATTCAAAGTACTTTATACACTCGAGCCGGTGTCGTTTCGCCATTGCTTGCCACCTAGATGTTAAATCACTTACCTTTCTGACCGAACTGCATGTGATTGGGGCACAGAGTTACCTGGGCATGTCAAATAAAGCACGGTCCAATGAAAAACCTATGGTAAAGCTACGTGTATTTTAAGTTTGATATGTCCCGTAATAATAACGCGAATTTTGCATGTATCACGCTTTAGAGTGTATAGAAATAATACCACACATCAGGCTACAGGAATAGGAATACGCATCTGACGCACTCCTGAGCAAATGCAAGATTGTTGCTGTGGGTGTACGGGAAAAAAACGTCGACATTGTAAATTTGCGAGTAATTTGTTAGAGCGTAGTTTTAAAATAATTGTTTGTAGAGATACAGAACATTTTGTACAGTTCACGGTAACTTACAACTTTTCTGAAGATATGCTAAAGTTCTACTTCCAGGATATTCCTACGCCTCATGAAAACGTAGCTTAATAGAGCCCAAAGGGAGAACGAACTACATTCGTGCGCACTTAGAGTAAGATTATTGTGCATAAGTAGGGCCAGTGACTTTTCGCGTAAAAATTGGAGCACACAGCAGACTTCAATACTATATACACACCTCAGCTGTTGTTATACCTCCATTGGCTGCTGGTGCCGTGTCCGTCTTTGACCAAGCCACTCAGGACTAAGTAACTACCTCACTGAACCTTCGTGATTCGTGCACAAACGGTTAACACGGGCCAGAACATTTTTTTAGCCAATCAAAGAAGCTGGACGACCCTAAAGTGCTTTGGACTGTATCTTGTCTCGAAATCTTTTCGCGCAATATCACTGCCCTTATCCGTAACGAACCATCTCACAAAGTTTGTACATGGTATTCAGGAACATATTTACTATTTTGCATCCCAGCGGAAACTTTTGTCTTCGGCAGTGATTTCAGTCGTGGGCTTATCAGTGGTATTCCGTCTCCGGGTATTTGTCTGGAAGATATAGCTGTCACAGGCTGCACAGCGGTGTAATGACACGACGTGCGCGGGGTAATGTTTGGAAGGAGAAACTCTCCGCCTTTGATCGTCAACAGCAGATAGTCAACCTGTTCTATGTGATTCGTAGGCTAATTCCCGTTGACATGTTAGGCAAGCTTGTCGCCATGCCGCGCTGATTGGTTAAGTCGTATCGTCAACTGGAGAAAGTTTTCAAGACGAAGGCAACGAGGATTTTTTGTACACTGTAAATAAAACTATTTGTGGTTTACAATGACGACATAGTCATCCCAATTAACATTCACAGAGCCATGAGGCGAGCACGTTGGCATAAGAGAAGATGTCTTTCAATACCTGTTGTTCGGAATATTGGTTCTTTCGATTGTGATGTGGCGAAGGACGATTATGTCCTGAGGTTTTGTACCGCCGAACCCTCATGTGCCACCGAACGTCCTGTATGTCGTGAGACCGGGAGCCTAGGCTCCCGTAACTCACAGGGTGTTTGCAAAGACAAATGCACCCCGAGACATATCCAAATCATTGGGTCGGCGGCGGGGTGCCGTGTGTATGTGGGTTGTTGGGCATCGGACCCGTATTTAGGCTGTTAATTTGAGCTTTTGTGCACGCGTGCGCGCGTCGATGTTAGCGTGAAGGATTTGTGCTAGGTGGGCGTTGTGTTTCCACGTGCTAAATCGGTTGCTGTGTTGCCATGTTTACAATTACCAGCTGTCGTCTGTACAAGAAAACTGGTTTCTCAAGTTTATAATAGTACAATGTAAACTATGTCATTCCAAGCGTGAACCCCAGTGGTTCTTCTGCACTGTTAAATGTTTTGGTCATTTTACTGTGAAATTTTTTTACATACTGTACTCTCCGTAAATCAAGAACACGTGCTTTTTAATAACCTACTTTCCGTAAATATCACTTAACTTTCCGTGAATTTTTTTAGATATCTAAGTAAATTTTCTGGTTAGTTTTTGTGTAATCCCGGTTTAAGAAAGAATTACGGAAAAAAAATTTAACTGTCGTTATAAGTCTGTCTTGCTGTATAATAAAACATTTTTTAACAGTTATTATTTTATTTTTGAGCGAAATTTGAACACGAAGAAAATATTCTGAGTCCAGGATACTTTTCACTTACTTACGGCCTTCTCGTGGCAAAGAGGGGTACAAAGTAAATATGTTATTTGTTTGTTTCTCGCAAATCTTTGCGTGTTTTGTATGTTCCTAGGCGCCTGATACTGCATTTCGATGTTTGAAGGAATAGATCTAAGTGGTACGGATATCCTAACTGTCGCAGAAACGATAGCATTCTCATTGTACAGTCCCGAACAAAACTTCGCGCAGAGTCAGCGTTGCTCGCACCCGAGACCCGAAGATCAGGGAAATGAGTATACGTTCCGTATTTTGTATTTACGGAGCTGAGCTGCTGCTTTCGTGATTACGGATCGCGTTTCCGTACCGTTATCTGTACATTTCTGTAAAAACTTCCGTGAAGACACAGAAGTGTTTGACAGTGTGCAAAGAGTTGTTTTTTAGTCAATAATTCATTAGTCGATTGTTTAAGTAAGAGGAAAACGGACAATATAATGGCAAATAGCTTGCCAAGTAAAATGTTTGCAAAAAAAAAAAACGTAATATTTGTTGAAACTCTTTCACAACGTGCCCGTTCGCACTATTTCTGTCACTGAACCACTCTTTATTAGCAGAGGCCTGCACAATTCTCGTTATTACTAGAGACCTGAAAAATTCGCGAGTTCAATGACCTGCAGCCTAGACTCTATAGCCTTATGTACAAATATGCCGATATCAACTGCACATTGGTTGTCTGCTGACTCAGTGAAGGCGACGATTGGGCCAGCCTTTTCCTGGAGGCGTCAAACACCGCGTGGACCAATGACTAAAGTTGTATATACGCAACTGTTTCGAATTCCAGCTTGTCTCAAATTGAATCCGCGAATTCTTCAGGTCTCTAGTTATTGTGTATTTGGTAGGATGTTAGACTTTAGCATCTTGTATCCACTTTAAGGCTATTCATGATTTCATTGACTTCTGGCAGTGATACGGTGCCGCAGAGTACTTAATGAAAGTGAATGCCATGAAAACTGCTTTATTGTTCTGTATAGTCCCTGAATAGAGCAATGCTCTCAGTGACAATAATAAAAACAATAAAATTGAAGGAAAAAAAAAACACAGAGGTGGAATACCAGCTTATTCCGCGAACTCCAGCCTTACACACCGGCAATATAGTGCAACTACCTGCCACGCAACAGATATTCTGTTTTAAGAGCTACGTATGTATTCCCCGTACACTGTTCGCCTGAGAGTGTCCCGAGAAGACGGCCTTTCGTTGTTAATTCAAACGTACTGATTCACAAGATGTCTTAAAATCGCGCGCACCTTATGGTTACAAAGTTTTATCTAAAAATAAATATGCCAACCTCCATTTACACCATGATGGGGGGAGCTGTTGCCAACCGCGTTTTCAGAGGTGTAAGATCTCTGTTCTACAAAACACCACTCACTGATTTATTGCTTAATCGCAAGTATAGTGTATAAATATTTTGAACGAAAGAATTTTAAAATTAGAACTTTGCGTGATTATAACTTAAAGGGACAATTTATATATATATTATATATATATATATGCGTATGTGTGTTTTTTCGTCTTATTTTTTCTTAAGGAATAATGTGTCGGAATTTGTCGGTGTTGTTGAAAAACACCACGTTAAATGCGTGACTTGTCTGTTATTGTTATAAGAGTAGACCCAGCTGTTTTTCGTGAAAACTATTATGTATTTATGCTCAAGCTATGCTTCAAATTCTTGCGTGCACACTCTAAATTCAAATCAGTGAAAAACCACTGATTCATAGTGAAATTCAACCACTCGAATCAGTGGAAAATGGCTCCGCTTAGAATCAGTGGAAAACCACTGGTTTTTTTTTCAGTGAATGAATTTCACTGCTTGAATAAGTGACGGCCAACTGCAGTTGAGAATTAAATATATTTTTTATTGAATTTAGCCAAATAATCAAGAAATAATCAAGAGAAATAAACGTTTTTACGATAGTTTACTATTTATATTGCACAATTTACCGTGATTAAAAAACGTAAATTAATTTCCGCAGGTGGTCGTGATTGAAATCACTCACCCTCTGCACTGCTCTTTTAAATCGCTACCCTACCATCTGAGCTACCAAGTCACAGAGAACGAAGAAGAGGAAAATACATGCCTTAATTATAGTTACTTATCGAAAGTGTGCAGTTTTAAATTGCATGTCCTTTCTTTTCGTTTTTAGATAAATTGGTAAAGTAAGGATTGTTAAAACGAATGTCACATATAGGTGCACTGCACACTCTTCACCTCATTAGATGCAGTTTAAACTTTCAGAGAGAGCGCTGTGATTATTACATGAAATTAGAGACTGAATGTTCACGTAACCTCGTAAAATGGTATTTTGAAAGACGAAACGCATTTTGGAAAGTATTTTGTATTGGTGTTATTAGTTCATTCGTTGTTATTTCACTTGATACACGTTGTTAAACGTTGTATAAAAGCCATGGTTACACGATGTTCAACTGATCCATAACTCAACAAACAAATCACTGAAAAACAGTGAAACAAATGACTGATGAATCAGTGGAAAATGTCACTGAATCAATAAGTGTAGGAAAACTGGCGTTTTTTCACTGATTCATCAGGTAATTTTCACTGAAGTGACTGTTGAATCAGACAGGTACTGTCAACTGATTGAAACAGTGAGATTCTCACTGATTCAGATTTAGAGTGCAAGCTAGTAAATTTTTTTGTCTATTGGCTGCGTGTCTGGGTGAGGAGTAGTTTTTACTCGACTGGGCCAATAAGAATAAACGTACCCTGACACTAAACGTCGGTGATTGGCTGGCAGATACTTAAGACGCGTGCGAGTTAAAACCATCTAACAGCTATATTGGTTCTGAACTAAGGTGTTTTCAAGTACCAACTAGTCGTGGAATCTTTTCTCGAAAACGAGGCGAGCCCTATACAGAATGATTCTAAAATCACGGGACAAACATTGATCACTTTACCGTGAACAGCCTATGTACGGAAATTATAATAATTAGTCCAAGTTGGGTTTTTTAAAAATAAAATACTCGGTAATTAATTATTAGAAATAATTTTCGAGTCTTTGATATATTAACTACTTTTCCTCTAAAATACAGCTAAGGGAAACATTTTGTCCACCAATCGACGAGCTTCTAATTTTAAAAAAGAATTAAACAAAGTTATTGGGTGGTTTTGAGTCATATACAGGATGATACTAAAATCATGGGACAAACATTGAGGGGTGGTAGAGCTCACTAAAACAAACCATTATTGTACAGGAATATATGGGCGGGAGTGACGCGTTGAGGCACAAACACCAAAACATAACACATTAACGGAAACATAAAATGTTCATTAGCAGCATACTTAACGAGTGATTCCGTACAGAAAATGTTAAAACCGTTGCTGGAAATGCATCCACCAACAGTCACGCATGCTTGGCGACCTCTACATATGGCGTGATTGGCTGACAATGGTGGCGTGCGTGAAATACCCGGCGTATTTGAATCTGTTCGCCAATCACTCCACCGACGCTACCAAGCTTGCATTACTGTCGGTGGTAGCAATTTTGAGCAATTATTATAAACATTGCTGTAAAAAGGCATTTAGCGGCGACGTTGTAAATAAACAATGTGTTGCATTTCATGTGTTATTTTTGTGTTTGTGCCTCAACGCGTCACTCCCGCCCATATATTCCTATACAATAATTGTTTGTTTTAGTGAGCTCTACCACCCTTAAATGTTTGTCCCATGATTTTAGAATCATCCTGTATATGAAACGTAGAAATTACTTAGTTTCTAAAGGTGAATTCACCAAAAATGATTTGAAAACCAATGTATTTATTCTTGGGAAGTATAGGAAATTACTTTAATTAAGTAAGCACTGCGGAAAAAGATCGTTTTTACTTGGAGAACGCACTCTCCTCCCAGAGCGGTTCCCGCTGAAATGTAACTTACACCTAAATGACGTGTATCACGCGACGTCCGTTCTCGTAGCGACGCAACGGCGCCGCTTTTGAAAAGCTTCTTGGTCGGCGACCGGTGGAAAGACNCGACGCAACGGCGCCGCTTTTGAAAAGCTTCTTGGTCGGCGACCGGTGGAAAGACATTCGCGTACCCGCGGCAGATAGCTCCTCGCCATTACCTCGCCCCGGCCATTAGAGGCCATCAGGACGACGCCACGCGACCGCCCGTCGCGGCGCTGACAAAGAGCCCTTTCCCGCCTCCCTCCTTCCGTCCCGACGCCGGGACGGCGATTATCCACGACAATGGGCGCCAGCCCGCGGCCTGACACCGCGCCAATATCGCTGAAAGCCTCCGCAGGTGCTCCTCAGCCGGGCTACTTCCCGCTCGGCAAAGCCCGCCGCCCGCCCGTGCGGTAGAGCCAATCAACAGCCAAGTACACACAGTCAAGAATTTCTGCACTTGTCGCTAGCGATGGGCCGAACGGTTACTTCCATCTAACGGGTTCCACCGTTCCAGTTCCATGTAGGTAACACGTTCCAATAACATGATATTTCTGCAACAGGTCACCTCTCTTCTCTGTTTATATTCCTATTATTTAAGATAAAATACAAATAAAACTTCAGTTTTAACAAAAAATAACATACTTTTATGTTAACAGAAGTATAACACGCTTGTGACACGTGGCATATTCAGGAAACAATCAAACACGTCATACATTGGGTGATTTTTCGAAGGTTTGATTTTAAAAAAAATGTGAAGAAACGGTGAACAGACTATAGCACAAACGTATTTGAGTACCCGATCAAAATTACTTGCATATTTATGCAGGGTGAAGTAGTAGAATTCCCTCTATTAGCAGCTTCTGGACACCACCTCCGCTCACTTCTCCACCAGGCAGGTCTAATGGTCGTCCTGCCCAAGATGACGTCATCGGCGCCCGATGGAGGGTAGGGGGAGCCTCCCTCTTCCCCCTGGCATCTCATAGCCACCGAGCATCACGTCACTCCCGCCTGCTAGAAGAGTCGGCGTGAGCCACCGTCGCGCGAATTTTCTGGTCATCACTTCCCTCGGCGGGACTCGAGGTACGAAGAACCTTCTGGTCCAGATAATCTCACCTATGAAAGCCGCAACGTACCTTTGTGTCGGGGAGTCTAGTATGGACATTAGTGCCAAGTGCGTGCGGCATAGGTCAATAATGAGACGACAGGTGACAGACAGCACAGTGACTACCGAGCGCAGTGCGGTTTTCGCGAGCGTAACTTTCCGGAGAGCAGAGACTGAACTGGCCTTCGGAATGTGAGAAAATGAGATTGGTTTCGCAAGTGACGGACATTTGTACGATGTAAATACACCGGTGTCCAAAACATCCATGTTTCCCACTATCATTTTGCCACAAGATTGTATCGGGTGAGAGATGGAAACAAATTATAATACACCCATACTCTGAACAGCAGATGGCACTACTGTCTTCTTACATTCACGAAAGCGATGACACCTGTGCCCCTCTTAAATAGTGTGCTGCCGTATCAGTACAACGGCAACGTTAATTGTGTGCACATCCAGCTATGGCACAGAGAAGACGCCTGGAAGTCTCCCTGCTGTGGAGGGAGATAGGAAGATTGCAAGCTGGTGAGTCTCAGCTGATGTGGCCGGATGTCTTAATGTGCATCGTTCTGTTGTTTCTTGAATGTTGCATTAGTTTTTAGCGTTCCGAACTGTAACCCGAAGTGTGACATCAGAGAGGTCCGTTATTTGGCCACGAGGGCAAGACAGTACTACCGTGATGCTGCAGAGTAGCTGGCATTTAACCTCACAGCATCCACTGCAACAGTAACTGTACCAAGGCAAACAGTGTACCAATGGCTTGGGCAGAGATTCCTTTATCGTCGGATGCCTGCTGCATGTGCCTTGGCACGTGTTCATGAACACACGAATACGTCTAGAGTGGAGCCATCAACGTGTCCACTGGACAGTCGAACAGTGGGCCAGTGTTCTCTGGAGAGAACCTGGAACACAAACTCGGCCCTCAAATATCGTGGAAAGAGACCATTTCGGAGGTGGATCAATAATGGTGAGTGGAGGAATTATGCTAACCACTCTAACACCTCTCCAAGACGTTGTGTAGGTAAGCCGGCAAGGGTTTAACTAATATCGTGTATAGTGATGATATCATCGGTTGCTTCAAAGTACTGTGGACCGAGAAATCTTAGTGATTTATTATAATACACGGCTCCACAGAGCACAGCTGGTTTATGTCTTCCTGGAAACTGAAGACATTACGCGCATGGATTGGCCTGCTCACTCTCCTGACTTAAATGCAATAGAGCACGTGTGGGATGCTCTGAGAGACAAGTTTCTGAACGTCCGAATCCACTAATCACCCTCTCCAGGTATTACAAGCTGCTCTACAGGAAAAAAAAAAAAAGGCGTTAAATACCGCNCCTGACTTAAATGCAATAGAGCACGTGTGGGATGCTCTGAGAGACAAGTTTCTGAACGTCCGAATCCACTAATCACCCTCTCCAGGTATTACAAGCTGCTCTACAGGAAAAAAAATGGGCGTTAAATACCACAAACTGCGCATTCCACGTCGTTGTCAGGCCCGTATCGCTGCCAGAGGTGATAACACGCCATATCGAGAAGACGTAACCTGTTTTCTGACGGGTGTGAATGTGACTATCTCTTGAAAAGCAGAACGTGTGCTGATTTCACAGTGCTTGCTTTGTTTATGCTTTACAATTTACTATCACCCGATACTATCTTGTGACAAAATGATTACAGGAGTGACGGATGTTTGTTGAGCACAAGTGTACATAGTAATTAAAAATTTTTCAGTATATTTGCAAAACATCAAGATTAAGTGGCTGTAGGTTAGTGTACGGACAATTATCGTCAGGACTTCAATAATAACAGATCTTATCATAAAAACTGGTGTAAAAGGTTAAAAACCTAGCCTCTGCGCTCGTGTTCCTTCACCGAACTACTTTCCGTATTCCGCCCTAGCGCAACGCACAAAATACTGGTAGGAAGCGTTTGATGTATATTGTGCCAGGGGTAGGGCACTCTAATAATTAAATGGAAAATGGTTAAAAAAAAATTTTACATAACCTGTCGTTTGTGAGGTGAGTGCCAAATAGTACCTTTCCCGTATTGTTAACTTCTCGGGAAAGAGGTCGGAGAAACATGAAAGCATTTTACCGATTCACAGAAGGATAAAAATGCTACGTATTTCTTTCTTAAAAGGAAAGCGTTAATGGTTGTTCCACGCCAGAGATATGTCGAACCTTTGTCGAATATAGCTTTCTTATTACTGCACTTTCAATGTAATTTTGGTCTGATGGTTCTGAGAAACGCCATTTACGTAATTTATCGTATTTAGAGACGTTGATTTATTGACGATATATTGACTGCTTGTTGGATTTCAAGGGACTGTGAACGTGTCTGTTAACTGTTATTTTTTTCCCTATAAGATGATGTCTGTGTGGGAAAAAATTTCCCTATTTTACTTGGCCTGTAGAAATTTTTATGTGCTTAACCGCCACGCCGTATCAAAATATATTAGTGAATCATTACAATTAAGGAGCAGGTATTGCTTGTGTTTTACGATTGTTCAATAGCTAAATATATTTCCGTTATACGAATTTTTCTAACCATGTTTCCGTACGAAGTTAGATGTATCTTATCACAGTTCAATTTTATTTGTTTTTTAATCACCTTGTTCCTTTAATTTCACCTGTTAAAAACTACACTTTAACGTAGACACGACATACACACTTAGCAGCACACATTCAGATTCCAACACTGGATCAATGCACCGTAATGCTAGCTTCCACAGATTTCTAGAAAGTAGGAGATCAGAATTAACACTCACCGTTCACACTGCATCTTACTGTTACAAATTGCTTTGGGCGTATCCAAGGCCGTGAGGTAATGAGCATTTGATAAAATTAAAAGAACAAATTTTAATTAATTAATTTTTTCATACAGACATAAAAATACACAAAGCTATTATTTATTGACATACAACTGTAGATCCCTACTATTAACACTCATTATTCCTATCAGTGACAGCAATTTTTATGCCACTTTAAATAATAACTTAAGTTCTTACACCAGTCATTACACTAGCCACCGTCACTTTATCTTCACTGATAAGTTACGCGTACAAAAAAAATGTCCACTGCCATAATCACTCCAAATGTCCGGCACTCACGCTTCAAGTTCCGCTTTCCTACAGTCCAGCCTGTCGGACTCAGTTTCCACTCTCCTGATAGGAGCAGATTACACTCGTTGGTCACTGCACCGTCGCCTGTCGTCCCGATTATCACACCCACCCGGCAGTAATGGCCATACAATACTGCCGACACAGAGGCACACCGCGACTTACATAGCTGAAATGACCTGGCCCAGAAGCTTCTTCGCACATCCAGTCGCGCCGAGGGAGGTGATGACCAGAAATTTCGCGCAACAGTTCCCAAATAATTTTCATTCGTCCAGAGATGGGAGTGACCTCAGTACCGTTAGCATTATCGCAGCCCGTGTGGTGACTCCGCATCCCCTTTTTCGGGCACCGGTGGCATCAACAAGGGGAGGACTGCGGTTTGCATGTCCGATGGGGGATGAGAATGCCACGAAGGTGAAATAGCCCCATTTAACATTAATGAGCATTATCCTGTGTGCACAAATTGAAACGTAACCTATTCATCTGAAATTAAGTTGATTTTATTGTAACCATTTTTCAAAATCAGTGGGCCTAGACACGCTCTTTAAGGAATGAAGCTCTTAATTAAATGAAAGAGCCAATAATGATTTCGTAATTTATTTACAGCCCTTACAGAGATAATACTTTCGACTTGCAATTTGCAATTAATCAAATTGATTAATTCAATTTACAATAATTTCAAAGAAGTCCAACACAATTAAATAATTAAAATCAGTCCCAGTGAACAGTGTGTTAAATCATACTGAATTATTCTACAAATTTTATGTCCATATAATATTTGAGTTCTAATATTACAATAAAGTCCGTTTCGCACATTCCTACAGTCCCACCTTAATTCAGTACACCTGTCCACATTTCACAAATCCGAAATGTTTTAGAGTACACACAGCGCCACNTACAGTCCCACCTTAATTCAGTACACCTGTCCACATTTCACAAATCCGAAATGTTTTAGAGTACACACAGCGCCATAATTCCCAATAGTCCTCCTTTTGTCGGGTATCATGCACTTTCGTCCGTCCACACAGCACAAACACTCGTCTGACATCGTCTCGCATCTCCCTCCTCCCTGATGATGTCCTATGCTGTACAATACTTAGGCCGATTACCACACTTCAGCCAGGTGGCTACCGCAAAGACTACCAACCCTTCAGCTGCGGTGGTATTTATAGTGTCGTCGTCCATAGCCTAGAAACTTTTCCAAATGCTGCTTTGCGCCGAGGGACATCATTACCAGAAAAATCTTGCCCATCCTCTCAAGTCAGCGACTCCTCTGGCAGGGTGGAGAAGGGGCGGTGACTCTAGCCAGGTCGGGTGTCAATCATTTCCCTGACCGCNTCAGCGACTCCTCTGGCAGGGTGGAGAAGGGGCGGTGACTCTAGCCAGGTCGGGTGTCAATCATTTCCCTGACCGCCGGGCGACGGAGCAGTGAGCGGGTCTGCCTGCGGGGAGGGGATGGTCGTGGCGGGCCACTCCCCACAGCACCGGACCGGGCATAACCAGGTGACACGGCGCACGCGACCAGTGCGAGAGTCCACATTTGTAACAATATAGTGTGGCTCCAGGATATGTAAAAAAAAAATATCATCAAACCCACCAGCCGATGGCAACGTCTACCATGTTTCGCAAACCAAACATGGATAGCCGTGCTATAGGCCGGTGCACTAACAAGACAAACACCGCGGTGTCGTGTCAGGATTTGAGTCCAGCAGTACAGTTTTCTCTCATACGCTGTCAAATGTCGCCGAATTGGAGTGTTTTTCGCTGCTATAGTAAACACCTTGACACACAATACTCTGCTACCGCGAACTCTAGCCACTCACGCCAGCAAAGATGGCGTTACTGATCAGCAATGTGGTGCATCGTCATTTGCGAATCGGCGCCTGATAACTTTCTTTACAAAAGGCCAGTCCGATCAGTAGGGAAACATTCGCAGTGCGCAATAACCAATGAAACAAAAGGCCCACTTCCAGAGCCTCGCGCAGCCACACCGCCTAGATCGAGGGAACCGCCAAGCCATGTCATTTCTGTGTGTTTATATATTCTGCGTCTTTAAGGTCAGTACATGTTTCCAAATCTTCAGTACAAGCTACGTGTGAATGTACTGTAACCACAATCACGAAAATACCAAGGGTCCTATTCTCTTACTCGAACTTGCTTAAAGACAGTCACCGTGATTGTCTTTATGGTGAATAGGACCATAACGATTGTTACTTGTAAGCATCTTTATGTGGTCTTCTGTAAGACATATCTTTATTANTTATGGTGAATAGGACCATAACGATTGTTACTTGTAAGCATCTTTATGTGGTCTTCTGTAAGACATATCTTTATTCATATATTTTTGCAAAGATGTACGTTTGGCAATACAGCGGGCTGTGTTCTGAAATCATAGATGTGCTTGTAAAATTATTATTAATTTTTTTCGTTATTTCAGCATGTATTGTGTTACACATTTTATTATACTGAATTTTCANTTTATGGTGAATAGGACCATAACGATTGTTACTTGTAAGCATCTTTATGTGGTCTTCTGTAAGACATATCTTTATTAATATCTTTTTGCAAAGATGTACGTTTGGCAATACAGCGGGCTGTGTTCTGAAATCATAGATCTGCTTGTAAAATTATTATTAATTTTTTTTTCGTTATTTCAGCATGTATTGTGTTAAACATTTTATTATACTGAATTTTTAACTATAAATTAAATTAATTTTTTTATACATTTTCGAATAAAACTTATAAAATAAATTTACTCCTCTCTATGGTACACAATATTTCAGATGGGCCTGGTTCCTTTTGATCATCTCGAGATAGCAGTACTCACCTGTGACAGCACCAGTCATTTCTTCGTTACGTTAAAGCAAAGTGCTGGAGGATATCACTAGCGATTTATAAAATATAGTCCCTACTTCTTAAATATATTCAAAATACCATTTATTTGTGGGGAAATATAAAATAATACAGTATTTCTCATTTTTTTAACACTAAAACATTTGGTTTCTGTGGAGCATGTTTGCTATAATTAACCTCAATACGTGCGCCATTTCCACCTGTTTTTCGCGAAAATATTTATGAGCATTACTGACCGCAATATTCTACGTGCACGTTTACAGCTTTGATGCTTTAGTTATTGGCCATGTGTCTTTTTGGTAGGATATTTTCCTACGAGATTGGCGAAACAGAATTAGATTACCCCGGCACTGGGTGTCCGTGATTCTCGATCAAACACCTGCAGTGCGTGGCAGTTAAAATTATCAAATCAGGAAAGTGGATCTGATTTCTAGTGTTTTGGAATATTATCGTGAAAAACAGGTGGTCCTAAAAATTACAAAATTAAATATATTCTCAATACTTATTGTCTTTTTTTCTTGTGTGAACTGTTCTTTTAGCAAAACAGTGACAATTTTTTCCCCCGAGAATGTTTTGATTTCAAGTGCAGCGAAATTTTCTTGTTAGTATTTCTCGAGCTATACTTAGGGACAGGAAAACTGAGAGAGATTAGTGGCGTGTAGGCTAGACTCCGCAGCTCTATGTGCACTCGAGCAAAATAATTTTGTTCATTGACTGCTGCCCCAGAGAGTAGCCAGTCTTGCCCCACAGAGTAGGTAGGTACACAGAGACAAAATAGTGTGGCGGTTCCTCTGATGTGGGCGTACACAATTATTTGATTGGCTGCACGCTGCTCTGGGAACGGGCATTGTGTATGACTGGCTACCGTGTGTCGCGAAAGGTTCCCTACTGGCTGAGCTGCCCGTTGGCAAGTAAGTTACCAGACGCTAGTTGGCGAACGGCGTTCAAAATTGTTGCTGGCTGGTGGCGCCGCATTGCTGTCGTGTGCGGCTGGAGTTCTGTATTCCTAAGTACTCTGCGTCCAGGGCGTGTCTAATACACCGTGATTCAGTTGCAAAGGTGAATTCAACGTACACGTGTTTGACATTAATCTTGCCCTCAAACGAATTCGCGAAATTTCCGTATCCATAGACTCTATAATAGTCATTAAAATTTGAATAGTGAACCAACTAGAGAGATCTAAATACAGTTCTATGGTTGTGTAGTGATTACAACCACTCACTTTCGCGGATACACACACACACACACACGNAGATCTAAATACAGTTCTATGGTTGTGTAGTGATTACAACCACTCACTTTCGCGGATACACACACACACACACACGAGGCAATACGCAGAAATATACCTGATGGTAAACACGTCATAACAGTCAATCACAGAGNACACACACACACACACACGAGGCAATACGCAGAAATATACCTGATGGTAAACACGTCATAACAGTCAATCACAGAGCAGCACGACTAATGGGAAATGCCCCTGGCGAAACTGAATATACGTAATGCAGATCCTTCAACATAGAAGGTATGGTGTCGTTTATCTACTTCCTGACCATTCCAAAGTTTTACTTTTTAGTTTTGCTGGGGCCGCGGTGATGTTGTGGGCAGACTACTCGCCTCCCTCCTAGACGAAACTGGTTCGATTCCCGGCGGGGTCCCTCCCGGATTTTCGCATGCGGGAATCGTGCTGGACGATGCCGCTGGTCGGCGGGTTTCCCCGGGGATCTGCCTTGTCTCCCGCCCTTACATTCCGGCGCTGCTCCATACTCACCTCACTGCACCCTCGCGGGCTCTCAAAAACCCTCGATGTTAAGAGCCACCCAAATCTCTTCACTCCACTTACACTTGTAGTGTTACTGGTAGTAATGGTTGTGTAGCCAGTAACCAACACACGTGCCATGACGAACCAGTTATAATAATGACGCTTCTGTCCTTTTCCTGTTACGAAAGCGAGTGAGGCGGAGCAGTGATAAACCACTCGATTTGGGTTTTGGGAGGACCCGGGTACGATTCCCCGTGCGAACGTACTGGTTTAGATATTCTAAGGTTTTTTCTGAATAACTCATCGTTTCTTATCTTCCACCAGTGGTCCGAGGATATGAGAGGCAGTGAATATTTTGTTTGCAACACCTGAAACCGTAAACTAAGATGGGTCTGAAAGGGTTAAATATTCGTATTTCGTGCGCCATTGTCCTTAAGGAGCCCACCCGACGCACGAGGTAGAGAAGGCACGATGCACTCCGCATCGCGCGGCCTGCTCGCAGCGCAGTTTTTTTTTACGACTCCATCCGTCACGGGCCATCAAGTGTGCTCGCCGACACTTGATCGCCCCATTATGCCCCCATCCACCCCCCTCCCCTTTACCGTGACTGCCTGCCGTGCTCGAGTGCTTACACAGCTGCGAGTGAGTAATCGCAAACACCGGCCTCAAGTGTGTTGTTGGCATCGAAAGCCTCTCACTTCCTGATTCGGGGTTCGCCTCGAGTGTGTAATAATAATAGTAACACATCAATAAACATGGTGAGCTCCAGCCCTGGCGCTTCCTGTCCGCTCCGCGCCGAGCTGCATCTCGGCAAGCGTAGCACGGTCTTTACGTTGTTCGGGAGGGGGCCGCGGTGGTGTAGTGGTTAGACTACTCGCCTCTCGCCTAGGCGAACCGGGTTCAATTCCCGGTGGGGTCGCCCCCCTGATCTTCGCACATGAGAATCGTGCCGGATGATGCCGCTGGTTGGTGGGTTTTCTCAGGGATATCCCGTTTCCCCTGCCCTTGCATTCTGGCACGGCTCCATTCTCACCTAATTTCACTCTCATCGGCTCTCAAGACCTCGATGTTAAGAGCCGTCTAAATCTCTCCGCTCTCCACTCCACGAAATGGTGAGGCAATTCCTTTTTTGTTTGGGTGTGCCCATTCTCCGATTGAGTGCGCGAGGCTCTGGGAACTGACTTGGTATGTGATTGGCTACTGCATGCTACGAAAGATTCCCTGTTGGCTGGACTGCCGGCTGGCGAGAATGCAGTGAGAGAGTGAAGATATTTGGGCGGCTCTCAACAGCGAGGTCTTGCAAGCCGATGAGGGTGATTGAGGTGAGTATCGAGCAGCGGCGGAATGAAAAGGGGGGAAATGGGATATCCCCGAGAAAACCCGCCGAACAGCGGCATCATCCGGCACGATTCCCACATTCGAAAATCCGAGAGTGATCCGGCTGGGGATTGAACACGGTTCGCCATGGTAGGAGGCGAGCAGGCTATCCGCTAAGTCACAGTGNATCCGAGAGTGATCCGGCTGGGGATTGAACACGGTTCGCCATGGTAGGAGGCGAGCAGGCTATCCGCTAAGTCACAGTGGCCCCAGTGAGTATACACTAAGAAAGAAATACGGTTGTAGGAACCAAATTTCTGTACCCATTATCCACTTAGACTCTTAATATAGGGACAGTTATCCGATTGGTTGTTGATAAGATTTATGTATTGTTCCTATAGTTAGTAATTCAACACAACTGTATGTTTTGGTGATGCCTGTGATTCTATCTGCAACTATGCTACAGCATACCCACTGTTCGTCCTAAAGAACGGGTAGTTATTTCAGCAGAACTATTTGTTTTGTTGCCACAACAAACAGAACTGAAGCACACAAACAGAACGTTCTGTTGTTGGTGCTGATGTTTGGTTGCTACCACCATGAAACTAGAAAAGGGCACTGTTCTGTTGTCATGTCTATGCTGATTTTTTTCAGTGCAGTTTACCAGGCGCTGATCAGCAGAATGTGTTCCATCACTTTTATGGCCAGTGACGAAATTTTGTTGATGTGTGTAACATGAGTTAGTGAGTGAGTGAAGAGATTTGGGTTGCTCTTAACAGCGAGGTCTTGAAAGTCGAAGGAGTTAATGGTGTATGTGTTTATATCACCTCTATATTCGTAAGTACTCGTTCTTTGTACTAGTGATATAAATTCTTCTCATATAGTGTGGGCAAATCAAGTAATGGTAAAGGATAATTGGGAAATAGAATGAGCTCCCCTGTCTGTGAGAGTATCAAACATTGAAGATACGACGGCCTTTCTACATGAAGGAGCCGGAAAAAAAAATTAAGTAAAAGGAAGTTTAAGAATGTACCAGGGATTGATTCTCTGATGGGAAAAATGCTCATCAGGTCATGTCGAAGGATGAAGGAGCAAACCAATGACTTCCTTAAATAAGGTGTCTTTCCCAGGTCTTGGAAAAGGGAACTGTTGAAAGTAATCTAGATGGGAAATGGAAAGTATCCCGAGGAAGTGAAGTCATAACATCTTATAACTTTGTTACCTGTAATGGGGNAATCTAGATGGGAAATGGAAAGTATCCCGAGGAAGTGAAGTCATAACATCTTATAACTTTGTTACCTGTAATGGGGGAAATCTCTCTGGAGAGAATGATAAACCAGATACCGATTGGGATATATGGACGTGGTAGAGGCGAATCATCCTCGAAAATATGACTTCGTGAAATGAAGGGGTACTGAGAAGAAAAACTATTGATATGGTAAGATATGTGAAATTGAGTGTGCAGGATATGTGGTGGATATTTTTTGGTAATCTCTGGGATATTTGACAGTGCTTTGTGGCCTCAGATTTTATGGCAGTAGAATATATTGGACTGCCCTAAGAACTTATTTGAGATTATTAACGACTTTTGAATTTGAGGTTTTGAGTCTACGGACAGGGGCATATAAGAATGAAGAAAACACACACAAAAGGGTGTCCTCGGTATCAGTGTTGGGTCCGATTTTACAGAATGGTATTTTGAGGGACTGTAGCGACTGGACATTCCATGTGGCTGCATGGTCTATAGTTATGTCGACGAGTTGTTGTTGGCCCCCTCTGGACGCGGTGAGAGATAGAGGTGAAATCAGAGATTGCAATGAAAAGGATTGAGGAATGGTCGGGGGATCAAGATAAAATTGTCAGTAGACATGATAAATTCAGTGCTATTGAAGGGAACTCTTAAGAATAGACTAGTTATCCATTTTGGCAGAAGAGTGGTGAAGTTTGTCATAGTCANGTGCTATTGAAGGGAACTCTTAAGAATAGACTAGTTATCCATTTTGGCAGAAGAGTGGTGAAGTTTGTCATAGTCATGATGTAGCTTGGAGTGATGATCGATAATAATTTGGCATACCATAACATTGTTTGTTATGTGGCAGATAAGGCAGTAGTGATGTTCTGCCAATTGAGGGTGGTGGCTCATGTTGGCTGGAAGCTGAGCTACCAGATGTTATGGACTACATAAGAGAGTGTGTTTCTCCCAATATCAATCTACACTTGTGGAGTAGGGTATAGGACCAGCTATATAGGAAACAATGTGGCAGCAGGGGCGATTCCTATAGATCTACTTGCCAAGCAGATATAAGAACTAAGTGTGCGGAAATATATGAAAAGTTTCTGCAGAATAAAAATAGGAGAGGATACAGAAAACTATAAGAGATTGGCAAGTACAGTGGGATTCCTCTGACAAAGGAGGATACACGCATGATATCTTACTGGATGTGGAGGTAAGTTTGTGTATGGGATGGCTACAAATAAACCATTACCCTGTACAGTATTTGACTAGCCACCGAATTATAAATAATAAGATGTTTTTCTTCGTACTGGTGGAAAGTCCAATGTGTGTGAGATGTAATGTGCCAAATATACCTATGCACATTTTACATGAGTGTGGCAGAATAAAAGATCTGATAATTCTGTTTCAGAATGCCCATGGAACTACCAATTTAGGAGAGATGATTAAGAACAAACATATTGAAAAAGTGCTGTTGAACTTCCTAAGTGAAGTAGGCATGAGAATTGAGGCGTTTGACATCTGGTAGTTTGGCAAACAGGAGACAAGGGATGGTTTTGGGATCTCTGGCTCTGGAGATGACTAAAGGACTTAAAGGCATCTCAGTGACAGTAGATGAGATAGGAGAAAGGAAGAAGGCACAGCACCCAGTGGCTCGACATGCTCTTGGGACCCTGCTTATTTTGCCAGGGATATGGTGAATAGAGTTGTGGATGTCTTAAGAAATCTGTCCAGACTAGTGAGAGATCAGAGGAGAGCTTCTTTTATACCCTGAAGAAGAATGGAAAATGAGAATATGGAAGAAGACCCAACAGACGGAAATGAAGGAAAGGAGGAAGGCACTGTAAAAGAAGGAGAAGTTACTCTCTTGAAACCGAGAGTACGAGGGAGTAGGGCGATGGTGCCAGAGAACGAACTGGTGGCCATCGACTGGCCTGAGGAGAATAACAGGATTGAAGGAGTACAAAAAATGCTCCCAGGATATGATGCAGTAGAACCTATTGAGGCCTGCTAAGAGAACGAACATAATCATAGATTTTCAAGAATGGAACAGCCTTCCATTCTCACTGTAGCATTGAGTATGTTAGTTAGGCAGATGAAAGGAAGACAGTGGGTTCTATTCCCACACTTGGAGTGTGTGGACAGGATGCTCCTCACCCAGAGCAGCCTGCCTACAGACTGTAAAGCTTTGAAAGGCCTAATTACTGAGTACTTTTGGCGAAGAACGTTAAGATTTGACCCATCTGATGCCTTTAAGGATGTGGTCATTGCCAATGAAAGGAAGGTTTTTAACTACTAACTACAGTGTTATAGTATGGTCCGGTACTAGGTCTTGACTTCATTAATGTCACTTACTTACTGGCTTAGATCAGACTTACCTGAAATGACTTTATGTGATTTCATACCAGATCACCAGAGTAAACAAGGAGAGACTGGCATCATAAAGGACTAAATGGAGAGAAAGTATTCTTAGGGTATGTTTGTTGGGCACCTTACGAGGACCAGATATTGATTGGTGAGTGTGGTGCTGGTGTGAGCCAGGCTGTGTATAAAATGGGATCGCGACGATTATTAGGCATGCACAGATTGATGCTGCAGCTGCAGTGCCCTGAGGAACTCTTCCCTTCTAGCCACTGATGCTCAGGCGGAAGAACAATAAAGGGGTGGTGGGTGAATATTAAGAACTACAAGCTGGTGAATGAAAGCCGACTTGGGTCAGGCACATTGTTCTTAGCTTTACAGCTGTGCAGCCCTGAGAAACTCTTCCTCCTGAACCGGACATAGTCAGACTGCCTCGCCGGAAGTCAGCTTGCATGTAGTGACTACTCTCTATCTCCATTGTACCCAGGTGCATGGGCAGGAGTTTGGATCCCGAGCCTGCCTCAAGCCTGGGTTCCTTAGAGCGTTGACATTGGGGCCGAATAGTTCCTAATAAATAGACTGCCATGCTTAATTGAACAGTAAAATAAGGATTGGTGCGAATGCAAAATTTTAATATGTATTAGTTTACAGTTGATAACTAGAGTCTTCTCGGAATAGCATGGCAGGTGAAATTTGCAACGTTCCTAATGGTACCTCAACATTTTGGGCCGAGTTAATTTGTATTATGATTGAAACTGAAGTACTTCATAATGTAGTGCTCCTGAAATATGACTTTGAGGGTTCAGCCACCAGGAGGGGTGCATGGAGATGCCAGGCACAGTTGCGATGGGAATACTGTCTGTGTGAACAACAATAACTAGAGTGTGGTAAATTCTCACCATGCACTATTGGGAAGTGATTCTAACGTAGTGGCTTTTGTGGGGTGGGTGACAGACTATGGGGGTAAGGAATCCTCCAGGATGGGAGGGTTTCGAGACCCCCCCCCCCTCAGGAAAATTTCTAGAACTTAACCTTCAAAATAACGCATTTTAAGTTATTTTCTGATGGAAAAAGGACAATATAATTTTCCCTGCCAGTTGTCTCTAGTGAGTGCCACCGAATATGCGTACTGACTCTGGTATCTGAGGGATGATTGGTCTTCCTGGTCACCCCATGTTGTTACGCCACTGCTGATGTATGGGCCACACCGCTAAGCTCAAGAGTGCCAGTATACGCAGTTCCTAGTTTGCCTCAGCGATGCTGAAGTGTAGTCGCGGCTAACTGTGGTCGTGTAAACATGTCTCGGCCGTGAACAATGGCGCGAAGTACATTCTCGCCGTCTCGACGAGGTGATTCAGATGCCGCGCGCGTGAGCTATTGGCCCGGCCACAAAGCAGCGTGCCAGTATATCCAGTAGCTCGGGTTTACACGAGGCGGTCCCAAGTGTGATCAACATGTCAGTCACTCGGTCGTCCCACACATGCACACACGTGGTGCCGAGTAATGGCGGGGAGAGAGAGAGGTGCAAGAAGGGACGGAAAGGGGGGTATAAATAAACTTATCAGGAACCAACAGATCTCATCGTCTGCTCGGTCTGAAGTGCTGCCGAGTAATACGCTCCAACACATTTTTACTCCCCCCACCTTTTGCCTTCCCAAGAGAGATGCTTTTAATTTACTGGATGGAATAACAGCTCACAGTTTTTCTTGTTATTTCGTCTGAGAGAGTATTTACCTAAGTGGTCACCGCGGCCC